>JFGX01000073.1:0-94011 GCA_000729855.1 Epichloe aotearoae | reverse complement strand
GCATATATCCCCCCCCCCCCCCCTCACCCCAATGCTTCAATATCCTCTCTCGCGGTTGCTCGCCCGCTCTCCCTTGACACAGTGCTTCAAGATCCAAGGATGAACCTGAACCTGGTCAAGAGAGATTCTCTTCTCCGGGTCAAGCACAAGAAGCTGTGGGCGCCTAGTTAGCAAAAAAAACAAAAAAAAAAACAGACACGACGAGAACCAAGTACAGTCAAGCCAGCTCTAGATGGACGTACCCGCTTGATGAGATCAGCCGCCTCGGAGCTAACAAACGACGGGACAGACATGTCGGCCCTCGCTATCCTCCGCTGCGTCATGACGGGCGTGTCCTCAAAGGGCGCCTCGCCGACAAGAAACTCGTACGTCAACACACCCAAGCTCCACAAGTCGACCTTTTCGGTGTAGTAGTTCTCAGACGACCCAGGCTTGATCATCTCTGGCGGCAAGTAATCCAGGGTGCCGCACATGGTCTTTCGCCTGTTATTGGGAGCATGCACGCTCCAGCCAAAATCCGAAATCTTGAGCTCGCCATGGATGCCGACCAGGATGTTCTCGGGCTTAATATCCCTGTGAATGACATGCTTGCGGTGCAGGTACCTCAGAGCAGACGCCATCTGAGCAATGTACTGCGCGGCCCTCCACTCGGGGAAGCGGCTCTCCCTGCGGAGATGCTTGTACAGCTCGCCCTTGCCGGCGAACTCGAGGATCAAAAACACGCGCTTGTTGTCGTGGAAGTGGCCGAACATCTGCAAGACGTTGGGGTGCCGAAGGTTGCTCTGGATCTCAATCTCCCGACGGACCTGGCGCTCCACGCCGCCGCTCTGCAGCTCGTTCTTGTGCAGGACCTTGAGCGCGCAGATGAAGCCGCTGGAGCGCTCTCGAGCGAGGTACACGCGCCCGAACTTGCCCTTGCCCAGCGGCCGACCAATCTCAAACATGCCCAGGTGGAACTGCTTCGGCACACGAGGCTGGCAGACGAGAGCGCTTTTCCCCTCGGCGTCGTCGACGCTGCTGCTGGATGAGGACGCGCGTGCGGCTGCTGAGGACGGCACCGGCTTGCGCGTGGGAGAGGCGGCATTGTTGGGTTTTCGCTGGGCGGCTTGCGAGGGGAGAGTCACGGCGGCGACGGCGACGGCGACGGCGCTGTGAGTCTGGGACTGCAGCGAGACCTTGAATAGCTGTGTGCGAGAGCTTCCCGGGGGGGGTTGTCCTGATGACGAGGACGATGCCAGCGTCTGCCATGACAGACAAAAACGTGTCAGCTCTCGTGTCTCTCTCTTGTCTGCGACGGCATGTGTGAAGACGTAAAGACGGCCCCGTGACCATCTTTCCCGATCCGAAGGGAAGGGAAGGGAAGGGAAGAACCGCTTACCTTGCCCTTGGCATGGAGCTTGCTGGTGCCTTCGCCGCCATCGTTGTCATCTGCGACGACCAGGCGCTCGAAGCGCGTCTCAAGAGTGCGGGTAGCCATTTGGGAACAACGACACAGATATCGACAGCAAGCTCAAGATGATGGAGTGTGGGGGGTTAGTAGCAAGCAATGGGCAGCTCTGTTATCTCTACTGGGCCATCATGAGTACTAGGTAGGTAGGTAAGCTGGGCTGAATGCTGAATGCTGAATGCTGGCCGGGCTTTCGCGTCTTGTCTGCTGGACGTCTGGACTTCTGGATGGCGGTTGTGGGTGGGTAAAGGTCGAGCCAAAACAAGCCGGCGATGGGTTGTCACGGCAACCGGCAACCACCTCCCTCCAGCGCTCACCTCCTTTCGCACCATCATGCCATCATGGAGATGCACTTGCAAGAACTACAACATTTCACGCATCAAATACACTCGTTGCACGATGAATCAAAAAAAAAAGGCCCGTGTGCGGGAGCAAGGAATGATGGTCATTTGCTTTTTCCCTGTGACAAAACGCTTGGCGGCAATTTATGCGGCCCAGTAATGAACAAATACCCCGAATGCATGACAAATTGCACCTCGCTGAAGATGAAGCAACAAAACAAGAACAAGAATCAGCCCTCGATCCTCCCTTCCCCCTCTCCGCCTAGGAAAAAGAAGAAATAGCCACCAGCGAGCTGTGCAGCCCCCGGAACAGGGCACGAGCCTGAACCTTTGCCGCGTCAAACCGCTGCAAGTTCTCGTACTTGCCGTCGAGCTTCTCCTCCGCCTCAGCCAGGGCCTTTAGCCCAAGTCCGACTTGCTCAGCCATGAATCGACACCTCGGAAGCTCGGCAGGAGGCATGCGTCCTTGCCAGCCAGCAAAGGCGTTGAGCCAGCCCAGCTCCTTTTCCCACTCGGACTTCCATCGGTGCAAGTAGTCGGCGCCCTCGGGAGTGAGCCCGTACACCAGCGCCATGTGCTCATGGCTGATGAGCTGCTTCTCAACCAGGGTGACATCGGTCATCAGGTCGCCCCAGAGCGGAAGACTATCGATGTCGTCGTCTTCAAAATAGTCGGGCTCCGTTTGACGATTCAGGAGCAAGCGGTGCCAGAGCACCCGGAGGCCCCGGTAGGCGTTGTAGATGTCCCGATGGACGGGCCTGATGTCGTGCTCCTTGAAGACCTCGGCGCCGATCTTTGTTGCCCTCATCTTCAAGAGGTGTTGCTCCAAATCCCCCAAGACCTTTACTTTTTTGGTCTTGAACATCCGCGTCTCGCCTGCGTCCCATTCGGGGCGGCTCTTGACGCTGCACTGTCGCACTGAATTGAGGGGACAGTGGACATAAGACAAGACATGTATGGTGACGTTTTGCTCGTCAGCAGCGGTGTTCTGATCTTGGTCCACGATGTTGTAGTCCAAGTCACATCGGGTCCCGCACCGCTGACATTGCAGGAGAGTGGAGGGGTCGAGCTGGTCGTGGAGCATCAACGCGGTCGTCTGGTACTGACCGGGGATCTCGACGTCCTCGGGCTGCTCGTCGGGGAACTGGCTCCATCGCTGGGCCGATTTGTTGTAGTTGCACTCATCCAGCTTGTATAGGAAGTACCTGATGCCGAACTTCTTGATGGCCTTCTTGGATTTCCGCGCGAGCTGTTCAGCTTCAGGCTCCCAGTTGGGGATGGGAGGAGTCTGCGTTGGCGACGCGACTTCGGGAGAAGAAGAGGCATCGTTGCATTGGAGTAGCCATGCAGGGGAAGGATTGGCCGCGCTAGCGACGTGGTAGAAAGTAGTCATGGTGACTATGTGCTTTCCCAGTAGATGGTGGGTAGTAGCAGGTAGTGGTATGCAGTAGGCAGTAGGCAGCAGCAGCAGCAGCAGTAGTAGTGGTAGTAGTAGTAGTAGTAGTAGTAGTAGTAGTAGTAGTAGTAGTAGTAGTAGTAGTAGGTGGTTGTGTTGGTGATGATGGTAGCTGCTAGAGAGAACTGAAAGTTGTTTCAAGTGCTAGCTGTTGAAGATGAGATGAGATGAGATGGACGAGAGAGAGAAAATCCAGGAGTGCTGGGGGATATCAGCTTTCTTATATAGTAAAATAAAGTTTGAGTTTGTTGAGTCACTCATGCTTTTTCATTCATCCAAGGAAATGCAAGTAGACACTCAAAGGCTAATTTGTATGAAGCACCCTCGATATGGTTTCCTTCGCAGAAGCTAAGAGAAGACTCATCCCAGAATAAGCTCTTTCGACACTTGGTCAAAGTAAAAATATGCGGGTGAAGCCATTTCAAGATGGACGTGGAAACCTGTGGAAAGGCGATTTGTGTGTAGAATCCTTCATTTGACTTCCTTCTAATGCACGTCGAGAGCCAACTTGCCTGCACTGGACCAGCCACCTGAGTCATGACTCAACAAACTTGCGCATGTACGGAGTTTCTTTCGATTGCAAAAGTCTGAACGCCGCTACCAAGGCAGAACAAGCTCTCCCGCTCAAACAGAGTTCTCGGACTTCTCACAACCCCTAGAATGCAAAAGCCATTTGTAGCAAAAGACGTTTGCATTCTGAGCAACAGCGTGATGCTTCGCTCCCATCGTCCAGAAGTCGTTGTTCTGGGCTTGGACACTGGCTTGGGAATTCTTTCCAACTGTCCTCGAGCAAGGGCAGGTTTGGGAAGCTAAGCTTTCTCTCTAGTACTCTGTCTTGAACTCTTGGACGGACCAAGAGGCCTCACATGATTACATTATCGCATTCATTCCCAACTTTTTTCGATATACTTCGTACCTGTAGTAGGAACAAAGGCGTAGGGTTCGAGTCGGGACTCCTTCCTCTCTCTAAGTTAACTAATCAGGTAAGCCACGCAGGCTAGTATGGAGCATGGCCACATCGATGAGCTGTCCACCCTCCAATCAACGATGAGTCTTTCACTGCATTAGGCAAAAAGTCTGCTCCACTCTGACTTGAATTTAAATTGTAGTTCGAGCCACATATCACGTGACGTGGAGCGCACACATGTGCCACCCACAAGTCTCCCCTCAGTGCTCACAACATCGTCTCTTACATGGACGGCAGGGCGTACGTCTTTGTCTTCAACTCGGGGTAGATGCACATTACTCAAACAAAGCCGCTCCGCTCCGCCTTCACCTTCTTCGTAGACTATCCCACCTGTGCTATAGTTTGTCTACCCGTTCCCTGTCACGCCAGTCACAAAGCAGACTGCGAGAACGGGGCGCAGTTTACGCCAACTGAGGTAGTTTTAGTGGAGTGCATGCATGATGAAAGCATGTGGGAATTAGGCATAGGAATTCACAATGGTTTTTCTTCTCATACATGCTCTGTATATACATTAGTTTTCCCACTAGCTAAGTTTTGCTAGCAAAACTAATGTTTATTACCACAATTCTAATGCGTTAGCCATAGCAACGCAAGAAAAAAGAAATCTTTTGAATACTAATGACATTTGTACAAGCTTTTCCAATGCTAGTTGGCGTCTTTGCTCACAACCAAAAAGATGCACTAGTCGCAAAACCAAGATTGACCCGATGTACCAGGGACTCGAACCCTGAACCTTAGTCTTAGGAGGACTACGCGCTACCATTGCGCCAGCACACCTACTGAAAGGCGCGCCCTTATTGTAGACCAGGTATTCTTGGGCGTCATCAGGGCCCGCATCAGCGACTTCATGTGATCAATCACAGTATGATACGAGCTACCGGACCTGGCTTCGACCTCCACGGTGCTGTGTTGGTCAACCCCACCAAGAACACGACAACAACAACTTTGCACACCATCAAAGCATAATCACAGCTACAGAATAAAAACAACAATAAAACAAAACAAAACAAAACAAAACAAAACGATGAACCACATAACCGACGTCAACGAGCCCTTCCCGACGCCCGACGACCTCGCGTCCGCCACCAAAACACACACCCAAGGCCCCTTCACCATCTCGACGCGCAAGCTGCCCATCTCCAAGGCCGGCGCCATCGACCGACTCACGGCCAAGCTGGGCATCCCCGTCCCCGAAATGATCTTCGGCGACAACCTCGTGTCCATCGCGCACCGCCCCACAGGATGGTCCATCGAGTTCAACGCCCCCGACGCGCTCGACGCCGTCGACAAGACCGACAAGCACATGCTCAGAGTCGCCCACGCGCGTGACTGGGAGAGCACGCGCGAGACGCAGACCCAGAAGATCAAGGAAGTCGTCAAGCCCTACGACTGGAGCTACTCGACCACGTACGCCGGCTCAGTCACCTCGCCACCAGCCGCGCAGCTCAAGCCCTCGGCCGAGGCCAAGATCCCCATCGAGCTACTCAAGCGCCGCGACCCGATCCTGTTCTTCGACGAAGTCGTCCTGTACGAAAGCGAGCTGGATGACAACGGCATCTCCATCTACAGCGCAAAGGTGCGCGTCCACGAGAAGAGAATGCTGTTGCTGTGCAGGCTGTTCATGCGCTTGGACAACGTCATTGTTCGGATCCGCGACACAAGAGTATATGTGGACTTTGAGGCGCAACATGTTATACGGGAGTATACGGCCAAGGAGGCAGAATTCGAGGACGTCAAGAAGGTGGGGAAAACACAACAAAAATTCTATTCTCGTTTTGAGTTTTCTCTCTCTTCTTCTCCCATTCTTGTCACAAACCCAACTCACTGCTGACTTTTACTAATTATTATTCTTGATTGTACAGAAATTGTACACGTCGGGCCTGTCACCAGACGATATCACCGCCGGGATGCGGGACCCAAACCAATTGGATCCTTTACTGGGGACGGTCGAGCAGAGGACCGAAGAGGTGCGCCTAGGGGCGTGACGACGTTATAGAAACCAATCAAGTCATCACAAGGGCGTTCATGGCGTTGAAGGAAATACGAGGAATTCTCATTCCCCGGTCCTTTTCATTTTCCCACGGGTATTTTTTCCCCCCCCATTGCTGGGTACGGGAACTCGTTATCCTTTTTTAACGAACAGCGATGAAGAAACCTTCATAGTAGCAACAAAGACGTTTTTTCCCCCATCAAAACCTGTTGCCCCCCCCGGTGCCGAACCACATAGCATGCCACCTACTCCGTACACTGACGCCCATTTTGCTCCAAACACGCCATAATTTCGTAATGTTTGTAAGAAGGAGACGAAAAACAAACCATCGCCAGTCGGATGTGTCGTGACCTAGCGAGCACCCTGCGGAGACGGCGGCTCTGCCACCTCCTCGAATGAGAGCTCCCACTGGTCTACTTCTTTGAATTTCTGGGAAGCCTTCTTCAGTTCTTCTGCGTTTTGGACATTCGGTACAACAGCACTCTCGTCAAAGGTGTCGTCGGGTAGAGGTTGAAACTGGCTGTTGTCATGCTCATCCTCGTCTCCGTCATCGTTCTCCTTGTCTTCGCTGCTGCGATATGTCTTGTTCACGGCCCTGGCTGATCGGCGTGCCGACCCTGGAGTCTGCTTTGGTTTCAGGACCGTATTCGCTCGCGATTGACCACCGTCTCGAGAGGCGGCCCGACTGGGTGGTCGACGGGCTTTGCATCTCCGTGACCGGGACCGAGCACTCTCGTAGGAAGGCTCGTCGTCTTCGTCTTCGTCTTCGTCATCGTCGTCATCGTCGTCGTCGTCGTCAGATGAACTTGCACCACCACCGCTATCAATGTCAAACTCATCGCGATTTCGCCTGTAACTTCGCTTGGGAAGGAGACTTGTTAGGTCTGCAGTGGTGATTTTGGAACAACGCTGGCGCTTTTTGGAAGCGCCTCGGCCTCTCGTAGCTGCTGCCAAATTGGGTGAGTGTGTCAGGGAAGGTGGTGTAGAGACGTCCGAGAGGTTGCCGTGGTTGCGGAGCGGCGTGTTTACAGAAGGTCGTCGGCGTTTCTTCGCCAGCGTATGGATATCCGGCCAGATGCCGTCGTCGTCGGCTTCCGAGTCGCTGCTCGCAGGTGGAGCTGTAATCTCATCCATATTTACAGGAGTGACTGGTCTGACGAAGCGACCGGGGGGGGGCGATGGAGACGGCACATCAGACAGCTCAGAGTCACTGTCGATGACCAGGCCACCATTTGCTTCGACACGACTGACTTTTGAGGGTCGAGCACTTTCGGACTGCGCGGCATCGTCACTGTTTCGCTTCCTCGTGGACTGTCTCCGGGGCTCGGGGGAGGGCCGTCGTTCTGCGAGCTGCTGGCTTTTGCGCGACTGACGTCTATTCTTTGATGGCGTCGACTCTGCCTCGGGCGCTAATTCACCCTCGCTTTCTAGTCCTGAGTCGCGAGCGACGCTGCCCGCTACGCTGCCGGTTTGCGATCGTGCGCGTCGTGACCTTCCCAAGATGCTGGGCTGCCGGGCACGACGTCTGAAGACACCAATGTTGAAGGAGGAGCTGACACCAGGGGTGTTGCCTGCCCTGCTGCTGGGCCTGATGGGTGGGTCATTGCGTCCGATAATGCTAGATTGCCGTGACCTCGGTCTCGTCTTGAAGTGACTCAGTGTCGCCGAGGAGCTTGCTCCCGAAGGGGGGGCCTCGGGAACATGTCCGTCTGCAAAGCTGTCGCCGAGATCCCCGAACACGCTGTCATCTGCTAGATCCAGCCCGGTGGTGTCTCTTCTTGCCGACGGCGTAGTCATGGTGCGTCGACCCATCTCAACAGAGCTCCGTGTGTTGTCGTCGTCTGGACCGCTCGTGAAGGTGGGATCCTCATTCGCGAGACGATCCAGGGCCGCATCTCGGCTTCGTTGGGCAGCACGCAGAGCATTCTCCTCGTCGAGACTGTTGTGGGTCCCCGTAGAGCGAGTTGCTCTTGCGCGGCTCCTGGTACGGCCTCTTCGGTCATCGTTGTCGTCAAGGTTTTTGGTGGTGGTGGCGGCGGCGGCGGGTTCAGATGGCCTTGTATTTTTCGCTGGTGGCGCTTGTCGCGCTCTCTTCGGTCTCGGCATGCTGAGGTATCCAAAAACGAAAAAAAAACCTCCACAAAGCTTGACAGCTGACCGCAGTGAATAACTGTCTGCAGTACGTATAGAGCGAGGTAGACTTGACTTGGGATGTTATGGATGCGACATGAAGGTGCGTTGCGCGTGAAGTGGGTTGTGGATATTTTGGAGGGACAGACAAAGTCACAAGTGCCATCTCTACTGCTGGCTGCTGGCAGCTGGGGCCTGGGACGCGTCTGGTCGCGACGCGGCGTGGGTGGGGGCCAGGTTCCGCATGGCTTGGAACGGTGTCATTGACGTCTTTTGATATCAGCATGCAGGTACTCCGTACTCCGTGATGATATGCTCGCTGTGGAAAAGTCGATGAGGATTTTTCTCTTTTTTTTTTTGGCTCCTGCGCTTATCTACTCACGGAGTGCTTTTCCCTTGAATAGCTCAACGCCTGCTCATGTACACACACACACACACACACGTCTGTTTTACAAATTTTACAATGTGCGAACCCCGAGAGATTCTTGATTCTTCAAATTAGCGCCTGGCCCATGAACATGCTGTTCTTCACCTCTGAAACCACGTCTTTTCGATCGTTATTGCCGACAAGCACAATGCCTCTGCCGCGTCGCCCCATGCGCCCCGCGCGACCCAAGCGGTGAATAAAGTCGATCGTGGTATGAGGAACGTCGTACAGGACGACGTGCCTGACTGCCACGGTATCAATGCCTCTCGATGCCAAGTCCGTGACGACCAATGCCTTCACGTTGGGCAGAGAGCGCTTGCGACCACTTGCAGGTGCCGGGGCGGTGATTCGTAGTGGTTCGGATGATGTGAACATGCCGAGTACTTCTCCACGTCGTTTTTCGGGCGTGTCCCTGTGAAGGGCCTTCGCGTCAATGCCCTTGGAACGCAGGTAGTCCGCCACTTCCTCCGTCTTTTCTCGCTCATTGACGAAAACCAGTACGCGGCGAACATCGATTTCGTCCTTGACGGGGCCTTCGTGGGCAGATGCCTCTCTGCCAATGGTGTATAGTGCGTCGGCACATGCGAGATCCTTGTTATTACGGTAAGGGTCTTTGGAGACATCAATGACACCGAGCTGGACGCGTCGTGGGATGGCATGCAGGTTGGGCGTGGTGATGCGCACCATCTTGGGGTAATTCGTGGCTAGGTAATTGTTGAGTTTCCTCGGGATGGTTGCAGAGCAGCACACAAACTTCTTGAGGGACGGCATGGCTCGCTCGACGATGCTCGTGGTGACTGGTGCAAAACTCCTGTCGAATAGCGAATCCGCTTCATCAACGATGAGATGGGAGACTCGGGACAAGATATTGGGGTCCGAGTCTGCCATGGATGCAAGCAAGTGCGGCGTGGCTACGATGATGTCGACGCCTTTTGCGCCGTACATGTTTCGCTGGATCTGCTGTGCCTTGAGATCGGAAGAGATCATTTCTGTCTTGAACTTGGCCACATGTGACAAAGCCTTGGACACTTTGAGGACCTGTTGGGCAAGCTCGGCAGTTGGCACTAACACGACAGCCTTTGGCCGCGCGAGGGTAGGATGCGGCTCTTCGAACAGCTTGCCCTTGAAGTTTTCGGCCTGCTGCCGATTTTTCTCAGTCTCGACTCGTTCCTTGTACGCCTTGATGTCGGGGTCTTCGGCTTCCGCTATCTTGAGCGCATCGATGGCCGGCAGCAGATATGCCAATGTCTTTCCCGAGCCCGTCTCAGCTGCCAGCAGGAAGGACTCCAGATCTTGGCTTGACTTCTTTGCAGCTTCGGGCCCGGTTTGCCCCAACAATGCTGGAATGGCCAACCGTTGCACGGGTGTCGGCCGAATGTCCACCA
This sequence comes from Epichloe aotearoae, assembly GCA_000729855.1. Taxonomy (NCBI): domain Eukaryota; kingdom Fungi; phylum Ascomycota; class Sordariomycetes; order Hypocreales; family Clavicipitaceae; genus Epichloe; species Epichloe aotearoae. Next base: position 83,868 of record JFGX01000073.1, on the reverse strand, counting down.
TGTTTTTGAAAAGTTCATCGGATACGGCTGATTTGAGCGCCGGCAGTAAATCAAACTGATCAAACGATTCATATGATGACATCTTCTCTTTCAAGGTTGTCCGCTTGCCGTAGGGTACAGTGGCCAAGGCACGCTGCATCTTGAGCGCCTTGCGGTCGTCCGGTGTGCGTCGGTCATGACGCCGAGACGAGGAATCCCTGCCGTCCTCTCTGGGCGGCCCTCGTGGCGATTTGGCGCGGCTCGGATCGAAGTTTGCAACTCGTCGGTTCATGCCAGCAAATGGGCCATCTATCGAATCTTTTCGGGACTTGCGCTTGTCGTCTGAAGCGGGAGATCGGTAGACTCTATCGGACAGCACCATGCGAGACGGGCGTGATTTGGCTTGTCGCGTGAAGAATCTTTGAGCAGCACCAGGCTGAATGAACGCCCTCGGTGCCATCCGCCTACCGAGCGTCGAAATGCATAGTGAGCAGACCGGATTGGCGGCCATGGTCTGCATTTTTGCCGTGATGCCTGCGAGACTTGAGGCAATCCTCCATCAACTCTGAATATTTTTCAAGCTCAGACGTTTGGACCCTTGGGCAGCTTTGGAGCAAGCACGGACCGACCAATCAACGGTTTGGGGGGGGGCTGGGGTAATGACTAGGGCCGTCGCCACTCCTCCTCTCAGGTTTCTTGGGCCGGAGAGCAATATAATTTAGTCCGTACAAATAGACACCTTCCGTCCAGCCATCGTCAACCCCGCATCGACTATTTGAGGCATTGAATCCCTCCAGCTCGAACACAATCGCCAACCGACAGGATGGCCCGAATACGAAAGCGATTCCAAAAGTCCCCCCTTGCAAGATCGACAATCCCAACCCGGCTGCCGAGGGCATCTAGACTGAGAAACTGGATCTAAGGCCTGGATTTTGCGGTTTTCGGACGGTCAGGACTCAGGAGAGGGAGTTGGCGGAGAGTCGAACCTGGTCAAGATGGGCCAGGATGCCGGTGATTCCGGTGATTCCGGTTACTCTTTGCAGGGGTAGCGGCGTAGCAGCAAGACCCAAACATGAACAACTCAACCGTGTTACTATTGTACATCCTCTCTCCATACCCCCAAACAGCTTTTCATCACAACTCGCCTCTTGCACCCACCGCTCCCCTCGACCCCTTCCCCACGGGGAGATTCGCCCGCATCGTCTCCGCACTCTCATACAAGCAACACCAATTTCGATGGTCTGAATTACTTCAAGAACGCCAGTGACAGATGGTTTGTTCATGACCCAAGGTTGTATCATCTGCTGCTACACAATCAAACCACAGGAACGAGCGGGAACACCATCAAAAGTGAACAACAAACAGCACTGCTCGATTTTCTCCATCTTAACAAACTTATGCCTAGACCATGTTCATTGTCAAGCTCCCATCGTCATCGGTGCCCTCGTTGCTACTACTGTTTGTCAAGACTGCTTGACTTTTCTTACTTTCCCCATGCTTCAACAAAGAGTTTGCATCTTCCGGGGCTTTTGGTTCCTCGGCGATACAGCTCAACGATACTGCAGATCTAGGGCGACCGAAACTACTACGCGATGTTCTGGTATCTCTCCTCCTTGATGATGAGGGGCCTAGGGAGAATTCGTTTTCCTCTGACGAGTCCACGCTCGTCCCCATCGATGTTGTTACGGCGGAGTGCTGTCCATCGTCCAGACTAGCCCGCCCTTCTTCTGCACTTGACTGAATCTTCCTCAAAGTATCAAGCACTGACTCTCTATCGGATGGAAATTTCTCTACTGTGGGGTCGGTGATATCCACATCGTCAACAACGCTTCCTCCGCTATCCGATGGCAGAGACGTTGATGATCCTGAGGTTTTTACAACATTGTTATGATCGAACCCAGCGCCGACAAATTCGTAGGCACCAAATGATTCATGCGCGAAAAGAGGGGTGTCAATTTGCTGCTCTGTCGTTTCGTCCGTAGATGCATCATCCCGTGGCAGCACCAGGGGCGATGGCTTGAGGATATGCTACTGAGCGATCAGTGTGAATGTCAGGATAGACGGAACTTTTACTGTCAAAGGGATCAAAGGCACTCACGCTGTCCAATTTTGCAGCCGTATCGGCAACTTCAGCAGCAACCGCTGCCATTTGCTTGACGGGAGTCCCGGATCTTTGTTCTGCGTCTATCGTCTTGTCCCGGAACACGTTAGGTGGCAATGACTTAGGGCCTGAGGCCGCGATAGCCGGGTTTCCTCCTGTGGCTGCTCGACTGCTACACTGTTCTGTAGCCTCGACAACAGGCGTGGGGATTCTGTCCCCAGTGTTGCTATTAATGGGCACCTGGAGAAGATTACAGCGTTGTCCGAGATGATCATGGGCTATAGATCGTCAGCTAGTATTCGTCTTCAAGGCGCACTTTCAAATGCAGGCTACAAACCAATTGTAGCGTGCTCATCAATAAACCAGTCATGTCCACTACCAGCTCTGAATTTATACCGGTATTCCTTTCCGGGCTCCACGGGGATCTGAATAGCGAAGTGAAGCTCTCCAGACTCATCAGTCACGCTATGCATCTCTTGAAGCTCCCACTGCGGGTCTGCGAATGAACCAGCCACGAAAACGGGAGGTGCAAGACCTCTTCTTCGATAGCTGACAGTGACGGTTGTTTTGCCCGTTGACATGATTGCAAGAGGGGCGTATCCAGAATTAGCAGTGCTATGAGAAAGGCAAAAAAACACGTGGTCTGAAGATGGCGGGTTGGTTGGGCGTCTAAGTGTGTACTTGTAAAGTTGCAAGGATTCTCGGGGGGGGGGTTGAGAGTTTCAAGAGGGATTCGGGTGCTGCATAAAAGTTGATGATTGAAAGAGCCAAGTCGATGGAAGGATGGGAAAGGTAAGGAAGGCTAGATATGGCGGTCCAGCCTGTTGCTTCCCCGCCTTCAGAATCGGGCGCCTCGGTTGGGACGTCATGGCCCTGTTCTCAAAAAAAAAAAGTTTTATACTCCGTACATACATATCGAAGCCCAGTCTTGCGCAGCCCAGCCAGTCGACGTCGATAGTTTGGTGGCGTAGCGGCACCACATACGCCAAATCCACGTGTTGCCAGCACAATTGTGGATCGACTCTCCACGCCATATAGGCTGTGACGTATTATTATGTATGTATATTATTTTGCACGAATCTCCTTGAGGACCGTAAGACTACACTTGCGTACCGATCCACTTATTTCATCTAATAAAAAAAGGGTACTTTCTATACACTACTAAATTATACTATAATATTTATACTAGTAGTTATCTAAGCTATAAATGTTATAGTATAATTTAGTAGTGTATAGAAAGTACCCTCTAATGCGATGATTTTTATTGGGTAAAAGAAATAGATCGGTACGCAAGTGTAGTCTTACGGTCCTCAAGGAGATAAGGAGGCGCAGCCGACTTGGCCACTTACTAATAAGTTATTAATTTGTGGCTTGCTACAACGTAGCTCCCCACATTTCCATCGCATGTCAAAAATTCCACCGAATTCCCCAGTGGCGCAGCTTCACCTGCCTCATGCCTCATTGTGTGAATTGTGTGAATCTGCCATTCGTTGTACATGCCTCCTCGGCGCCCGCATCTCTATAATGTCAATTCCGCCGCAGCTCATCCGCGTCAAGCGCAAGCGGGTACAGGAAATGCCTGTGACCTTTCTTCGTACGGCCCTCTCATCAAGCTGTCCTCTTGTTTCCGCATATCCGCTTGCTTGTCTGACCATTACTAGAATTTGACCAGGATTCATCAAAAAGGCATCGCAGTGGACGCAATTGGGCCTACCAAAGACGAGAAACTACAACTCGTCGGCCCGCACTGGACAGCCAGTATGCGCAACCCATCATTCACGTATCAAGGCCAGACGATGCGCAGAGCCCCAATGGAAGACAGAATGGGGGTCAAGCATCTCAGAAACCAGAGAAGCGCCCGACAAGTACCGCAGGGCTTCTTGAGCCCCGGAGATTTCATGTGTCCCGAACTATGCTCGCCAAAAGCACGAATCAAAACCTAGGTTCAGGTGGCGTTTCGAAGAAAAACCGATACAGCCCAGCCGTATTTGTCGAATCGGCTCGAAAAAAAATGATACCGAAAACCCGACGAAGCCTTGCAGCAGGACAATCGCCCGCGAAAGTTGAGAGTAGGACGAGCACCCCCGATGCGACTCCTGAAGAAACCATGGTAGAGCAGCGACAGCTCAAGCGGCCAGGGATAGCAGCAGGTAAAGCCCGTCCAGCAGCAACAACAGAGCAGCAGCCATCAATCGGAACACCATTGCCTGAATCCCTTATGAATCGTCACAACGAGGACATGGAAAAGATAGCCAATGACATGAACCGGTGGGTTCTGAACGAGCTCGGCGCCAACTTGCAAAGTATGGAACAGGAGAATCGGCCGCTACGCTTCAAGCCAAAAAGCCCTGCGAAGCGTTACCATGAACGACACCCAGAGCTGGCCGTCCAAACACCAACAAGACAAATTGATGATGCAATGAGCGACCTCAGTGATGACGACGACGACGACGACGACGACGAATGGATAATTGAAGAATATGTTCGTATTCCTGCACACTCAGTCGCAGAGGACGTGCTGCCTACAGATGTCGGCATCTTGGTGCTCGATGAGGAGGAGAAGAGCATGCTCTTCTTTGGCTCGGCGCTCGACGAGGATGACGAGCTGGAAGAAGATGAAGAAGACGAAAATGGTAAGTCAAACCTACCCATCGCTTGCGCACAATGACTGTCTCGCCCGAGCCCTGGGACCCAGACAGAAGAACTATAGTCACTATCAATACTCACCTTGTGGGTAGCGGAGAACTACTACACCGCCGATTATCCAGAGGATGAAGCAAACTCTGGCGATGAATGTCAGGCCTACGTATTCCGCCAGGGGAACAACTCTGACGATGAGGACTTCGACGACGTTGAGGAATTCGACAACGATCTCTACGAAGAACGAGACGAGATGGTCCTGGAAGGCGATGCAGACGAGGACGATGACGCCAGGATGGCTCGCATCAGAGATTTCATGAAACGCAATTCGGCGTTTCAATATCGGTAGAAGACTACCGCCTTCACCTCGCATTCGACTGATGGACAGACGTTACCCATGGCGATGCCGCTCGCACCATCTCTCGGCATCATAGAACAGTCATTCGCAACCCCATCATCCAGGACTACATGGCCAGCTCCACAAGGCAGCCCAAATGCAAAACGGTTGAGTCGTCCAGCCTTCCATCTTCCATCCCAGCACCCATGAACAACATCCCAACCAGAGCAAGCCATGCGCGCGCACACCATGCTTTCACGTCTCAGCAAGGATCGCACACCTTTTCTAGCACACGAGCCACGTTGTGATCCAAGAATAGAAAACATTCGGTAGAGCTCATGAATTTCCCGCAAACGGGAGAACCTGCAAACTAGTTGTGCAGCGCACGGTCGGTTGAACAAGGTCTGGTGGACGAAGCTATGGTCAGCCCGCGACCGCAAGTCATCGTGCATGTTTGCAAGACCAAGTTGCTCAACATCATCGCTTGCCTATTTATATATTTATATGCCGCGGATCATAGCCTTTACGGAACGAGGCGGAGCATCGTACTTTACCTGCCTGCCTCTGTTGCATTTGATCGAACAGCACGTTCCTCGGATGTAAATCTCGATTCCGGCACAGGACATTACAGGCCACGGGGTAGAGTAGCATTGCCAGAGTACGTATCGGACGTTCAACAACACCATCATCCCTTCGCCATCATCATGGCAATGTCAACTTACATGGGCAAGAATAAGTCGGGATTGCACAGACACAAAGCAAGGTTTCAGTTCAGGATGCGTGAAAATAATATATATCTACTTGGTGGCTAGTGTACAAGATTGCCTGAAGAAGAGAAAACACTGGTTGCACGCCGTTATGCGTACAGACGTCATGCCATATCGTCGTAGACGTCACACTCATATCTTCTTCATCATGGGGTGCTTTTTTTTCTTGGTGTGTATTAGAGAGAGAGAAAATATATAAACGAGAGAAGGAGAAATGGAACAGTGTACATGTAGGCCGATTTACCCACAGTAAATTGTGCACAGGAACGGGATCGGAGCAAAGACCAAAGACAACTGGCAGCGCTAATCCAACACGTCGTCAAGGTCTCGTCAGTCCACAATGGTTGATATGTCTATACTATAGCCCGGAAAAAAAAAATACGCAGATCCCGCAGGATCAACTTGGGTCGTAAATGCTGTCTTTTGGAGACAAAGGGAAATATGAACAAGTCGGAGATGTCCGACCGCCTGCTGTAAGAGCGCTGGGTGTTGTACAGAAAAAAGGACGCCGTGTCGTGAATAAAGAGTTGTCATCGCCGAGTCATGTTCGTAAAGGTGATGTGATTGCTCAGAGCTTGAGTCGTCTCATTTCTTTTCTCTTTCTTCGCTCACGTCTATCACGGTACTGCATTGCCCTCTTGGCAGCTGGTGACAGACGTTAGTGTACTGCAGAAACATCATATTGGGCAGAAAAAATGTATAACATACCCCAGTCTTGCGATTTGAGCTTCAGCTCCGAGTCTACCCAAGAGTAGTGGATGGCGCGTTCCGGGTAGCGCTGTGCAAGGCCAAGTGGCTCCATGGGCTTGTCCTGGCTATCTCTCTCCCGGCACTTGATGCTGATATGCTTGGGCTCCATGTCTTCCTCGTTCTCGAAGATCAACCAGCCGTCTTGGTCCCAGAGGGGAATTCTTTGGTTCATACGATAGTACCAGGCCTGCAGTCCCTGAACTGTTCTCTCGGGAGTTCTGCCGAACATGGATGCGAAATCTTGCTTGATGCGTTGCCATTTCAGCTTCTTATCATGCCAGGCATAGATGATGAAATCCCCCTCTTCGGTAGTGTACTTCTGATTGATGTGTCTGTTCTCGCTGTCCGGTGGGGGGCTTGGGTATCCACCCAGGTGAGAGCCACCACGCAGGTAAGGGTCGCTCATGTGATAGGGTGAGTAGATGTCCTGAGAGGCATAGGCCGGCATGGGAGGCATTGACTGGGGGAGCATGGAACTTCTTCTCAGACTGGGAAGAGGAGATGGGGGCGTGTAAGGCCGGGCAGGACCATACGATCTCGCCAATGCCTCAACTCCAAGGTCAAATTCCTCCAGGCTGGGAAGCTTGATAGGTGATGTACTAGGAGCTTCCAGTCGAGAAATGCTAGGAAGCGGCGAGCAATCCCTAGACACATTCAAGAATGGGCCTGCGAAAGTTCTTGAGTCAACAGATATGTCGGGCTGTCAAAGGCCGAATGAGAGGAACGTACCTTCGATTTTCAATCGTGGGCTTCCAGATGTCGACTCTGGTGGAGTATGGGGGTGACTTGAGAGCTTGGGGAGGGTGATGAAAGGAACCTCGTCTGACAATCTCCTTGGTGTAGAGGTCTCGACATGAGTTATGGCTCTAATTCCCATCTTTCCGCTGCAGACAGGCGAGGAGTCGCCACATTGCGGCGGTCTTCGAAATGTTGAGTGCATTGTACAGCGAGATTTCCCGGAAGAATCGTAAGTCGGCCGTATATTTTCCAACTCGATATAATGATGTAAGTCGATGCGTAAGCTGTATATATAAGGCTGACAGTGGGTCGAACAGAATCGTGAACTTGTTCAAGACACGAAAGGGTTCGATGAGCGAGCAAACGAGGGAGAAGGTGGGTTCAGAGGTTATGAATGCGTCTAAAGATGATGAGCACGGCAAGCATATAAAGGAGCGGCTGCTTGACGACTTCGGGAGTCGATGACACGAAGACGGTGATGAGAGGGGGGCCCTGTTTTTGTACTCCATGAGGTGTCGAGACCCTGGTGATCGGGCAGTGTCTGATCACTTTGCTAATAACGCACCATTTTTCTTCTTTTCTCGCGAGCACCGTACAGAACTGAACTGTACGGTACCTGGATACCTGGATACCTGGATACCTGGATACCTGGATCAACATGATGGAGTGCGCAAGAGGGTAGGACAAATGATTGTCTCGATGTGGAGGGCGGTCTGTGTGTCTGCCTTCCTGCCTTCCCCTGCTCAGCGCTGAACTGGTCCGGCGGGCAAGCAGAGACCTGACTAGGCGGAGGGTGCGGAGGGTGAGACCAGTCCAAACAAAAATAAAAAATAAACCCCCCATTGCAAAGCAGGGTGGATGCATCGTGCAGAAATCGACATAATGAACGGTACCTGCGGCGGCGGAGAAACAAAGAAACAAGTCGTGTCGACGCCGCCAGATGCAGTCTTGCAACCGGCTGGCTTCTGCTTGGCTTCTGCTTGGCCTGGCCTGGCCTGGCATTTTTTGCCTTGCTTCTTCGCTTCGCTTTGCTTCGCCTGGCCTGTGCACTGCAGCTGCACCGACGACGCCTCTTCATTATTCCCAACGTCGCTGTGGAGGAGATTACCAAGTCGGGCTAGTGGCGGGGTACCGCCCACCGGGGCAGGGGGAGACAATAGAGATAGAGAGACGCGATGCGCATCCATCTACACCCACTGTATTAATTGGTCATGGCCGTGTGCCTAACACAAACAGACTCATCCGCACAATCGACGACGTTTCCGGGGACCTCAGGGCCTGTCCTTCCACTACGCGCAATTCGCCCCGAGTGAACCACCGCGGCGGATTGCGAAGCAAGGGACAAGACCCTGTATCAAATCCATAATTTGCCATACAGTAGTCTCGAGCTACAAAGCTCCGACGTCACGACTCACATTCTCTCCCTCGGAGAAAACTTTGCAGCACTAATAACAGTTCGATCCTCCTTTGGGATGTACGTTGGCCATGTGGAGTCAAGTGGTTCAGGACACACACATCCACGATACGGCCGGCCGTCGTCTCACTCACACAACACCTAAGAAAGCCACCTGGGCCCAGGTCATATCCAGTGGCAAGCCGTGGGCTGGCTTTCCCACCTTGCCACAGCCAGGTTGGATAGTCAGAGTGCGCTGGCCAGGTGTTCTTTCAACCTGGTTTATGCCAGGGTTGCCGCTTCATCGGGACGTATAATCACTGGTTGACATGAACTTTTTTAGCCGTTTGCGGTACATCACTTACCCCCCCCATGTATTTTTGAACAGATGTGACGGCAAGCAAACAAAACCAAAATAGCCTCGAGACTTGCTCCAACTTGACAACGAACCAAATTCTGGACCGTGTCCGTTGCAGGTAACGAACTGCAAAGGTCGCGGTGCGGGGCTGTCGACATGGCCAATTGTTAAGTAAAGCTCCTTGGCCCGTCGAGACCAGCCGGTCGAAGCAGCAGGAAGCGCTGTAGCTCGTACATAGACAGGGAGTGGTCCATTGTCCATTGTTGGTTTCAAGTGCATTTCTGCCCTTTGTGAACATTGTGTGATGTGATCGGCGCCACCGTTGATAGTAGTGGATGCCTTCCTAGCATGCCCCGACTTACACTGCATAAGAGAGAGTAGAAAAAACAACGGTACGTAGCATTTCGACCTTTGAGCCAAGACCTTAGGCGAGTCTCGGTTCGTGCAGTCTGGTGTGGCTCGCCATGACGCTCTGAACAGCAGGTACTTCGCCCAGACGCGGATGTTCCTTTCTTTTTCGTCCCCAGATGCGACGTCTAGTCTCTGTGTGTCTTATGCAGAGCGTATGCAGAGCGTATGCAGGGTCATGTAATTCTCCGCTGAAACTCATGAAGTATTCAGGTATGAAGAAAGGCCCGTGATCATCGCCTCGGATTCTCGCTTGTTTGCTGACGTAGTGGCCAACGCCTTGGTTCATGGGCACTGAATCGCCGCCATTTGATGCCAATTTTGACAGCCAGGGATTCATGTCCTCGCTCACAGGCAGGAGTGGGGAAGACGGAGAATGGTGACATCGTTGGGAGAAAGAGGACCAGACGAACCAACGGGTTTTTGCTGTTTGCTGGGGAAAAAAGAACGCTTGCCAACCTGATTACAAGTCGTCAATAGGTGGACAGTGCTCGCGAACGGGGCGATTGGCTCGGCCAGGAAGGCTGGCAGGTTGGGAAATCGGACTGGTGTTGTTGCCTTTTCTTTTTTCGGCCCTCGAGAGGGGCGTCAAGGGAGGAGGTGGTGAGTCGTGACCAAGTGAGGTTGGATGGACGAAGTTGCGCAAGCGGCAAGGGGCACGAAGCGGCTGGAGCTCTTTCCTTTTGAGCCTCCACCAACTGCCAACCAGCCCAACTCATCTGTCAAATCCCTGTCGGCAAGGCCTGGAGGAACAATCGAACTAATCCTCATTCGTCTAGTGTGATCTTCGTCCCCAACCTTCTTGACAACCACCATCTGATTCTCGAGTCATCAGTCATCCCGACAATAACACGGACATGGCGCGTTCCTGGAGCCTTCACCACCGGGACGGCCATTTCGTCTTCAGCGTTGCCAAATCGTACCTGGCTAGTCAAGGAGTTGCGTCGCTTCCTGATAGTACGTCCTACTAGTAAGTGGCCCATTAACTTTCGTCCTGCTCCCGATGCACCCGCATCCTCACAAATCCAACTGGCTGCTCTGCTTCTCAGTACAAAAGAAAAGCAGAGGGCCCCTTCCAAACACTGAGGGCTGCAATGGCGCATGTGTTCCGTCGTCCGGCTTGCTTTGCTTTTGAAGCCCAGCCTCATCGGACTCACGGCTATACAGCCAAGACTTGCAAATTAAACATTATTCGGAGGTTTTCAGTTGACGCGTGTAGGTAATCCAAACCGAGTCGCCGTGCTGCCTCGCCCGGACTCCGCCCGCTGCAGTCCACCACCATGTCAGAATATCATGATCAAAGCCAGGTGGTGGGTGGCAAAGACCAGGTATCACGACGGCCACAGAAGTAAATTTGAACGGAATAGGATCTCACCCACGATGTGGCGTGTGTGTTTCGGTCGTTCGGCATATCTTGATTCTTGATCCCTTTGGGCCGGACGCAGACACGTGCATGAGTACCAGAGCAGTCAACAGTGCAGCAGCTTTTTTTTTTTTTCCCTTTCTTCCTAATAGAATAGTCTCTAGTCTCGATATCCGTCAACCAGACTGCTGAACCACGTTTCGCAAATAGAACAGAATATGTTCTCTTTTCGTGGCGGCCTAGGATGGAATCGTCGACCATCTCTCGATTCTCTGTGGCGAAAATTCATCATGCAAGGTACAGCCGTAGTGTTTGAAACATCGAAGCAAGGGAGCATCAGTTCTCTCAACTGATCTTTCAGAGTCCCCACAACGTCATCGTCGCCGCCATTTTTGTCTGACTAAGACAATTTGCTGGTCTTTCCTCATTGTTCTTGGTGGGATGACGAGACGGTTGTTTTATTTTTATTTTTATTTTTTTTATGTACACTCCGCTCTACACTAAGCTGCAGCCACAAGGCGTCGGATTGTCGAGATGGCGTACCTGCGTACGTTCGACCCTCATCAAAACGAAACAAAACAAAAACCGGGCAGACCCAAAGAAATTGCACCTTCTCTGTTCAGAATCCAGGCTCAACGCAACTCCCAAATGCGGCTACGTTTCGTGCCCGTTTAGGGCAGGGTTTCAGGTTCTTCCGCGGGTAATGGGTCTCAACTTGTCGACTCACCCCAATTGTGTCAATTGTGGCAGAGCAAAAGGGCCAACTGCTCCGCCCCTTGTTCTCCTTCATCGACCTTCAGTGATATTCATGACCCGCATGTTGCGGGGGCTCGGGACCTGGGCGTGCAAGAAGAGAAAGAGACATCAAGAAAGCTCGGAGACTTGACTCCGTACAAGCGATCGTTTTTACGGTAACACCGTCCGGGAAATTTTTTCCCGGAAGAGGTAGGCTTTCAAAGTCAATGTCACTTTGTCAAGACGCGTGACGCTGTACAACCGGTTTGGTGCACGTGGATATTTTGGGCCACCAACGTAGACGCTCTTTACAATCTATCTATCTGAAGCGGCGCGAGTAATGCACTGCCTCGTCCTGGTGGCACAAATTCACATTGGATCAAAGCGGAGGCAGAGAGAGATTTCGTCTGCGCACCAGCCAGACATTTTGATTGAAGACTATTCCAATACGGGTCCTGGGTTTTGGGCACCCCCAGTCTATCCATATTCCAGCATATCGTCGCGGCTCTTCCAGACCCTCCATGATCCAGCAAGGGACGTTGCAGGAAAAGTTGATGCCTACGATGGCTGTCATGCATGCTTGGCCTTGGAAACGATGCCGCGGCCACGGCATCTCACCCTATACAGTAGTTCTACTTTACACTTGAGCAGTCTCTCACTTACACTAGGCCAGCAACCCTTGTCACTTGATATCAAGACTATAATCTCCTATACTAAAGCTTGCAACTTTCTTCAGTTTGAGAGAGAGAACCTGTGTCGGGAAACGATTCATCTCCCGAAAAACTCCTAGACATATTTTAGTCCTCGTCCAAAGGAAACAACACGACAAACAAAGCTATGAGAACACACCAACCCGTCCACGAGGTTTTCAAATAAATGGCAAAAGCTAAAAACGAAAAAAAAAACATTTTGAACAAGCAAACAAGCAAACAAGCAAACAAGCAAACAAGCAAACAAGCAAACAAGCAAACAAGCAAACAAGCAAACAAGCAAACAAGCAAACAAGCAAACAAGCAAACAAGCAAACAAGCAAACAAGCAAACAAGCAAACAAGCAAACAAGCAAACAAGCAAACAAGCAAACAAGCAAACAAGCAAACAAGCAAACAAGCAAACAAGCAAACAAGCAAACAACAGGTCGAACGCGTAGCAAAGCCGATGGCAAAAAGTGCCTCTTGCATAGGGGGACTTACCATCCTCGTTCTGGGCCGCCGCTCAAGAAGCTGCAGTCACTGTTCAGATGACAGTCCCAACCGCCGATCAAATCTGCCGCTGTGTCTGTAATGTAAGAACGTGTGAGTAGGCGTGTCACAGGCCATGTTTCGAGGCACACTGCCATGCAAGTGGCAGCAACCTCTATAGTGCCTTCGTACAGCTTGCCCGTTGAGCTCAACAACGCTGGCAAAGTACTGTACTGCACGTCTCGACTCGAGGTGCAGCAGCGTTGCTCACATACCTGGTTCAGATGATTTCGGGCGGCGGTCACCGCGGCTGGCCAAAGAATCTTTTGCAGTGGCGTTGGTCCCGGTCCCGGTCCGGCTATAGACGCTCAAACCACACGTGTAGGCGTGAAAGTCGTCCATGTCCAAACTGGCAGGAACCTGGGCGGTCAGAATGCGTCCGATCAGAATGATGACAGCTGCATGGCTGCAGAGAACAACGGCCCGAGTACCGTCTGCATCGCATTGGTTGATGATGCCCCTCAGGGCCTTGGTGATCCTCTGTTGCAACTGCCCCAGCGTCTCGCCTCTTCTGGACGGCGTGACGACTGACACGTATTCATGGTCATAACTCGGAAACATGCCCTTCAGTACCTCGGGCGCAGCTGGCTCCGGGTGATCAAACGGAGCGGACCCGAACCACTCACGAATGCCATGCTCAGGAAGCATCTTGGTCACTGGAGCATGACCACCGGGGGGCAAGGATTCCCCACCCGTTGTACCGGATGCATGACCACTTCCGAGATTTTGAGCCCTCTTTGCCGTGGCCTGGGCCTCTTGTTGCTGAAGTTCCATAAACGGGGCCATCGTCTGCAAGCATCTGTAGAAGGGACTAGAATACACCTTGTCGACCTTGGGGTCCAAGGTCATGAGATGTCTCCCCATCTCCTTGCTCTGGTCTATTCCATACGACGTGAGTGCCGGATCTCCTTGGATACCGGTTGGAGACGGCATGCCACTGTAGACTCCTGTTTTAGGATCAACGGACCAACTGGAGCGAAACTAAATCGGGCGAAAAGGGAAGAAAGAGATGGCCGAGTCAATACTGTGTTTGCCAATTACATTGCAAAGAAGCCATCGTGGATTTATTTTTTTTTATTTTTGCCTCGAGGTGCCTGGTCTTCTTCCTATTGTCTTGGCTACCGGGGCCTGTAAACAAAAGAGCAAAGGAACGCCACTCACCCCATGCCGCACCACGTATATTTTTTCCAAAACCATTGTTCTGCTATGTTGGGAGTGTCCGTAGCCGGAGTAAGGACTGGAGCAACCGAAACTTTTCAAAAAAAAGAGAAAAAGGAATCCAGTAAGTTTTTAAATCAAAATCAAATAGAAGATAAAGCAGGGCCTTCCTCCCTATTTGTAGGATGTTGGAGATAATTATTCAGCGAGAGGCAATACTTTCGCTGTCTCCTGTCATCGACAAAGGGGTGCAGGAATGAGGAGGTGTCTGATAAATGGAAGACGAAAGGGTACCAGACGCCAGGGGGGGTCCTGTTCTGGGGATGAAGGTCGGTGAAGAACAGTTGGATGAGGTGTCGGGGGTGTCGGGATGTCACTTCTTTGATGTTTTCTTCCCGTACCGTATCTCTGGGAAGTTCCAAAGCGCTTTTGCGCACCTAGGCGAGATGAGAGCGATGCCGGTCGGCGAGTGAGTTGTCCGTTGTCGGTGCACGCTGGGCTGGGCGTTGTTGGTTGTTGAAGGTTGTCGGACGCCAAAGTGGTCCGAGGTCACGAACGGGCTCCACAAAAACTGGACATTGTCACTTCATTCATGAATACATAATACATTTCCGACGATTCCTGCAGATAATTGAGGAAGAAGAAAAAAAATTTGTTTGCCAACCCACCTCATTCTGTGCGAGTCCAATGGACCGGGCCCGGGCGAATCCCCAAGGGTACAGCAGCACGCGACATGGACCTTTTTTCATCTCTACTCCGTAATCCGTACAAGCTCCCCAGTTCTGCTCATGCGCAGCAGCACAGGACAATGTGCTGTGCTCCCAACTCCGTGCGCATGTCTCGTGTAACCTGTCGTGTGTCATGTCATGTCATGCCATGTCACGCCCTCGCGAGAGCACGCCCCCTTTGGCCGTCCCCCACAATCCTTGTCTATTGACGACTCGTCGTTGTCGATGCATGCATGATTCGGGACGGTCTTGGAAGAAAAAAATACAAGAGGGGCCTGGCCATTCAGATGAAGAATGTGGGACATCTTCAATATTGTTTGTTTGGGAGGGGGTGCATCTTCTCTTCTATTCATGGGGCGCAGTGTACTCCGTACAATGCAGCCAGTTGGAAATGGCTTTGTCGGTCTATTCTGTTCGGGGATGCAAGAGGTCAGGTTACGCATGGTACGTACATATGTGCGAGGGAGAGAGGTTAGATTCCAGACAATGCATGTTTGCGAATCAGTCGAACGATACTGTTGGTCGTTGGGGTATAGGTTAGCTGCTTCACGAGGGTTGATCATTGAAAATGGCCACAGGTGCGAATTTCGTTCAATTTCGATGTTCGATGTCTATGGACACGCTGGCCATGCAGGCTGCTTGTAAAAGCTAAATATGACTGCCGTCATGGCATAACTTGTCTGTGAGTAAATAGAAGTCGGGAAGATGTGAGGCATGGCGTACCCGGACTGGACCTGACCTCGGGATACCATGGTAACCAATAATCATCATAGAGCCCCGATGCCATCTGATCACAGCCCCCAGTGAACAATGGTACCAACAGTACTCAGTCTTCCCATGACCCGTTCGTCTCCATCTCCATATCCCAGGAAAAGTCAAATCTACCACAAACGCCGATAAGATGTTCTAAACCGAAAAAAAGCAAATCAAATCAAATCAAATACAAGTGAACGAGACATACGCGGTCCTCGCATGTATCCAAGCGCATAAATCATGCGCAACTTTGACTCCCAGTCGCCACCATGTTCCTGAAAAGAATTGTGCATCTAGCCAGAGGCTTTCTCAGTCTGTCGTGGTCAAGTATTTCACATAACGGAGCAAGCTCCCATTGTTCGCGCTCGCCGACGACCGACAATGGCTCCATCCTCTTCGTTCATTTGGAGAGCATGAGCATCTCTGGCGCGTCGTCTCCTTCGGCGGGTGCCTACACCGCCTACCCCGGCCTCTTCATGTGCTTGCATATAGTCGGCCCATTTTCGCTCTAGTCTGCCAGCAGATGAGAGATCACCCCGTAGCACTCGCTTCTGGTGTTCGTCGACCGTCATCTGGAAGCCGTAAAAACATTTCAGCCCAATGATCTCGGTCGGGTACGTCACTTTCCCTGGTTGTCCCACGGACGGTCTGATCTGGGCGTTGCGAAACAGAACCTCTCGGATCCCAGTCCAAGTGACATTCTGACAGTCGTAGACAGCCAGCTGAAGCGTAATCCTGGGCCGCTCATCCGCAGTGAACGATCTCTTGGATCGCTTGATGATCATGGCCGCAGCCTCGGCTAGAGAAAGGTCGCTGATCCGCGTGTTATCCATGTCAACACTTTTCAAATTCAGGCATTTATGCAGCACTGGTAGCATGCCGACGTCACTGATGCCTTCGCAACAACTGATGGACAAATGCTCCAGAGTCTCTGCACAAGGAGCTTTGGCAAGGTGCTCTGACATGAGTGAGTTTGTAAGCTCTTCTAGGTCTTCCAACTCGAGATGGGTGAGTCGCGGGGTCGAGGCGAGTATTGGCTCGAGTGCTGCGTCAGTAATTGATCTACACCCCGAGAGTTGAAGCCCTTCCAATGCTGGCACAGCATAACCAATGGATCGAACGCCGCTGCTAGATAAACGGTTGCATCGACTTAGGTCCAAGTGTCTCAACTTCCGAGGAGGAACAATGGGTCGCCCGGTCAGTATGTCAAGCTCTGGGTCATGGCCTTGCATCATAACTTGAAGAGCGTCATCAGTCAGCTCGACGCATCCGCAGAGAACGAGACGCTCAAGATTGTTGGTGGCGAATATAGCCTCAGCCGTCGCCACGTCGTCAAAGCCTCGTACTTCTCCGGCTCTCAAATCGTTCAATCTGGGACAGGAATCGATAATGGCCTTGATTCCTCGGGCTTCCACTTTGTTACACCACGAGACATTGAGAGTTTGCAGCTGTGGACATGATTCAGCAATGATCCTGCATGAGGTGTTGGAGACGGCAGACAAGCCCGTCAGGTTGAGGTGGACCAGCTTCTCGTTTGTTCGCAACAAAGTGTGCAAAGTGCTTTTCTGGAAGTTTCGACAGCCCTCCAACGTTGCGTTCATCAGGTTTCTACAAGCTTTGACAATGGCCTCTGTTCGCTTGTAGTGTTCCACCTGGACACAGCCTCTCAGGTTCAAATCTTTGATAAAAGGGCCCGCAGAGACGATAATTCTAGCGAGCGATTCGGCGGGGATTTCCTTGTAAAACTCGGAAGCATCGAGCGAGGTCCACAACTGCCCGTCGAAGCAGAATTTGTAGAATGATTTGCTAACTCTGGAGGTCTGAACCAGCTCTTTTGGCGAGAGGAAGGATAATATTCGCACCCGAATTTCGTGGGGTATGTTTTCCCAAAAAGGAAATGAGGGCTTCAATGGTCTCTTTGCCAGTGTTTTCAATTTGTTCTGTGCTTCCAATTTGGTCGACCTCAAGTCGGCGGGAAGTGCAGCCACAGGAGGTGCGCCATTTTGATCAACGTTGTCGATTTTCCGAACGGCAAGTTGACTCACGGTGCTGTCGTAGAAGGGAAATTCGTGGCTACAAGCTTGCGAGATGGATGCTGGGACGCTCGGCAGACCCAGCGGTGATGATTGGGGGGTCGAGGATCTGGCACCGGACGGAGTCTGGGGAGGGTCGACGGCTGCGAGACTGGCACAAGAAAGTGTGCCTCTCGTGCTGTATGGGCTACTGACTGAACGAGAGCGGCGAAGGCCATTCAGTGACGGTGAGGATGATATTCTTTGCAAACCTCGTAGTAAACGCTGACGGCTTTTGCCTTTGATGGGTGTCTCAGGAGAGGTGGAGATATTTCTGCCGCTGGTCGACCTTGTCGTCGATGGGGGCGGAGTAGAAGAATCTCTGTCAACGGTGGCCATTTTGACTTGGTTCCAGGAGTAATAGCTGACCAGGCGACCCTTTCTCTCTCTGTTTTTGCGTGTTTGTGTGTGTATCTTGATGGAAGAGTTTTGTCCATCAATAGTCGAAAGTAGCTTGTTCTTTCTCATATTTCATCGACAGTTCTGTCGCGGGGCCTGACGTGGAAAGACGACTAAGGTTCTGTTGACAAGACGACTGAGCTTAGTGATGTCCAGCGGACGAAATTCAATTCGAAACAAGCGGAGACAATATACGAGGCTGTCCGTGATGGCAAGCCACCGTCTCGCGGTGAGTGAAGCTCGATCCAGCGAGCGTAGAGAGACACGAGTTGACCAGTTGACAGACAGGATGGACAGAGAAGATGCCGTTGTCAGCATAAAGGACAAGGGCAGTCAGTGGTTGGTGTCGCGATAAGCAGCCTAATAACGTGATCAGCGGTACATAACCTCGGACCGCGGGGTCTGGTCAGCAGGTCAGCAGGTCAGCAGGCTGTCGCTCCGGGAGGGCACCTGCGCCTTTGCTCGAGCTGTCACGCAACAACCCGACGAACCAGGATGGCGACTGCGGTATCAACAGAAACGAGGTACATGTCCATTCAGAAAGCCATCATCATGATCATATGGGCGGGAAGAAGAGGGATGGTGAAATCAAGGAGAAGCGCTTTTCGCGCGGCTTCGAAAGGGGGGGGGGGGGTCAACATCCACCAATTCAAGCTACATTTGTATGCCTGTGCGATCTATAGAGATATACGTACCTATATCTTAGGGGGATACCTAGTATTTAGTGGGCTTCCCCATGCTCTACATGTACATACATACGTAGATGTCGCTTGTGGCGGCCAAGGGTGTTGTGGGTCGAGTGACTTTGCGAGGCCTTTATCGTCGCCCAACAAGAGTGTGGGACCTGGACCGCCAGAAGGCAAGGCCAGGGTTTCCCCACGGTCTGCGGCTGCCACGGACGGGGGACCAGCATCATTCTGGTCAAGTACTCCGTACACCTGTCACTGTATGTATACCCATCCAACAGCAGCCAACACGCAGGAAACATCAAGTCATTGCACGGTGGCCGCAGATTTGCTGGGGCGACATGACTTTCTTCCCACAATCGGAGCAAAAAGCCCTTTTCTGCACCATGCATTTTACAGTCCAGGCTTTCTATTCGCAGAACGATTCCGACGCACCTAGTTCGTATGCGGCCTTTATCGGGTGCTGCGCACTTTCACGTTTGAAAATATGAGACTCGAATATCGCCACTAGATCGACCAAGCGCCCGCCCGCTAGTTCAAGGACCCTTCCTGCCTTCCTGTTTCGACCAGGGGGTTGGGGTTTGATGATGAGTGTTGGGATGCCACAAATGTCAACTTTTCTCGTCTGCCCGTGCTGCACATTATTAAACAACGGAATAAAACCACCTATTGTTCCTTTTGCTGCCATCAGATGCATACTGAGTCCCGCGACCTGTAGAAGTCGGACGGGATGTCTGCCAAACGGTGGCTTTCAATGTACAGATGATCAATGACTCGGAAGAATCCGAGGATGTTATTCTTAGTGAGCACTGCCAATCCTCCAACACCAGCGGCCGTGGAAAGGCTCAAGCTCAGACCAACCCGATGTGCTGTGAAGACCCTGTACCTGATGTGCATTTTGTTGACTGCTTTGATCGCAATTACGCCCTTACTGATTCCCGCCGCGTACCTCGTGTTAAAATAGCAGCATGTCGATGGATCGTTCCCGTCACCGGTGCTTCGACAAATGCTTCGACAGGTTCTGTTGGGCATGCGTGTCCAATCCGAACGAATGTCAGCTGGTTGATGTCAATGTGAACCCCTCCTTCTTCTTCTTGGCCCGCCCCTCCTATGAGTCCTGTCACTGTCAATTAACGAGTTTTGCTGCCCCCTCGCTCGTGCGACCCGCTTTGAGCTGGTAGCCCAGCCTGACCCTGACCCTGACCCTGACGTGACCCAGCAAACCGTTTCCTGCGGGTGGCCCCATTGGGGTTGCCATAAGACACTACTTACTACAAACCAAGTCTGCTTTTTTTTTCTTCCCTTGAACCACTTCTCGACTTCGGCCCATATCCCCGCGTAGGCAGAGCACTCCCAACCGTGCTGCGTGAGATAATCCCAGATTGATTGCCCGGGTCAGAATTGACCTCGGGCTTGGAAACGTGGGCGGCATCGCCGAGAGAGTGCAGGAACATCAAGTATTTGGCCTGGTCGGTCTGGTCAGTCTGGTCAGTCTGGCAGGAGCTGTCCGGTTGGTCCTCCCGCATCACACGCTTTCGCCTGCGCGAGAGCACCTTCCGTCACTAGACTCACTACAGACCAACCAAACAAACCCACCCTCTCCCTCCGCATTCGTCGTGGCCTGACCATCCCACCTCCGCCTCATATTACTGCATATTCTGAGCTGAGCTGAGCTAAGCTTGGCGGCCAACACGCATTACTCAAGATTTTCTCATCGTACATTACCTGCCACTGCTTAACAGGGTATCTCGTCATCGCTCGCTATCCTTTCTGTCAGTGTCAGTGTTTCGTCGGCGGGTTCGGGCTCGCCATCTAGGATGCTGCAGATGCATGGCGGGCAACAAGAACAACGTGCGTGCCACCCTCTGACGCCGCCGCCGTGAACCGACCAAACCATGCTGACTGTGTCATCTTCGCCGCTGTAGGAACCGATGATAATATTGGGGAAGATGAAAGAGGCCGTGGCAAGCTAGTACCGCCGCTGTCTTTGCCCAAGAACCGCAGCACTGGCAATCTTGCCCTCCCCACCGACGCGACTGTTGACCGAAGTCGATATCGCATGTCGTTCGAGGGTCCCTTGAGCTCTCCCATGGACTATGATGGACTAGCAAGGTGCGCTACGCCAGTTATGTTATAATATGATTTCTCCCCCACGAATGTTCCCTTGAGCTAACCAAAAGCTTTGTATATCGTTCCCTCGACGTAGATCTCCTCACTTAAACGACCACGATCATGGCCCAGGCATCACTGGACTGCGGCGCATTCGCCAGCAACATCCTTCTTCGCGCGCCCCGACTATGCCTAATTCAACTGCTTCTTCGCGAAATCCTTCCGTTGTTGCGCTATCTCGCTCGACCTCCATGGGTGCCATGCTTGCGAGCACTGGTAACCTGCAACATGCTACAGGTCCGGCCTCGCCTAGTTTCTCCGAAGACTTATCACGATTCCCCTCCGAGTCGCTGCACTCGTTTTCTTTTGCTCATCAATCTGAAGAGTTTATACACAACCGACAAACGATTCTCAAGCGCTCCATGGATTTCATGAAGGATCGAATAGGTTGGTCCATGACTCCAATGCAAGCAGGTCTTGCCAGTGCTCAAGCTCGTGTGACCGGTGATGTTGAGACGCAAAACATGCTGGAGTTACTGGCACGAGCACAGCTGATTGGGGCGAACAATTTACCCAATTCGGACGTTGCTGCTCTGCCACCCTTGACAGGACCAGCTGATATAACAGGCAAAAACCTATTCGAAAGGCAATTCAAGCCCCAAATTTCTCGCACCAGCGCCACTGGATCCGATGTTGTGTCTCCCATCACTGGCCAAGCACAAGGTTCAAGGTCTCCGCTATTCAGGTTTCAGTCATCCGATGGCGTTGGAGTGGACAATCTCCCGGCTGTCCCAGAACTGGACCATGAAGCCAACATTTCCAATGAGGCCGGGACGAAGCACGACAGCAAAGCTACTGATGGAAAGGCACAAGTTTCTGCAAGACCAACCGGCCTGAAGCGCACAATGACAGACACCTTGGGAATCACTTTACAGGACAAGCTCTTGGACACCATGGCTCAGCCTTTCCTGGCAGGGCAACCAGTTTACGACGAACCACTTCTGTCTCCCACTGCGATACACACTGGGCAACCCTTCAAGGCTTTTCCAAGTGCCATTGCGCCGACTGCACATGGTTACACCAATAGATGGGTCCCTGCTGCACAAGCTATCTTCACGACTGAAGCAAAACCTCCGTGGACGATTATTGCGGCCAACGATCTCGCTTGTCTCGTTTTCGGCGTGACAAAGGCCGAAATCCGTAAATTGGGCATATTAGAGGTGGTTCAAGAAGAGAGAAGAGCTTGGTTGGAGCGAAAGCTTCTGCAGATCGACGAGGGCTCCACGGAGGGGAGCCAGGAGACACCAAAGCATGAAAGTCCTGCAGCCTCTGCAGCCACGACACTTCTTGGTACACGATCAGGAATCACGGCGCAGCTACTGAGCAAACCCAACTCACGATTGCAACCGACCAAACCTGGTTCAAGACGAGCCCAAACCGTCCACAGTGGTGACCCGACCCCACCAGCAACTAGAGGCAGTGGGCAACACCGCAGCAACCTCTCAAGAGGTGTCCTGCTTTGCGGAGACGTTGTTCCCATCCAGAAAAGAAACGGGACCACCGGCTCTGCCAGTCTATGGGTGAAGGAGAAGCGTGTGGGTCTGATTTGGGTCCTGGAGGAAATTCATGAGGATGTGGCCAATGTCACCATAGACGAGGAAGGCTGTGTCAAGAATATTTCTGGCTCACCAGACACAATATGGGGCTCCAAAGCCAAAGGCTCTGGATTTGACGTGGCAGCATTGATACCCCGAATTCCGCGGCAGGGTATCGATCCAACAATCGGTGATCTCGACTTTGCTCAGATTGCGAGGAGGAGGTTCTTCACATGCCCCAACGCCCACCAAGTTAGCACCCCATGCATGGTTGAGCAAGTGCCTGGTAAGCTCGAACTACGTGTATCGACCTTTCCTCACATGGCCGGCATAATCGTGGTAGACCCCATAAACTTGACGATCAGAAGCTCCAATTCTGTTTTCTGCGGTGCACTGTTTGGATACGAAAAGCCTGATGGGTTACCCATTACCTCGTTGATTCCTGATTTCGACAAGATTGTGGATATCTTGACGCACGAAGACGGCCTTCAGATGTTGGATGGAATGGTTGTTCCAGAGCAGAGATTTCGAAGAGCATCAGCTTTCCTGTCTTTGAAAGAGCACCGCCCCGATGCCGCCGCGCTTTTCCTCCAACCAGACGGCCTACCTGGCAAGCATCGTGATGGATCGGAGCTCAAGATTGACGTACAGATGCGTGTTGTAGAAAGTGAAAAGCAAACCAACGTCGTGGAGGAGACGGTCCAAGAAGGAAGTGGTGAAGATGAAGCGAACAGTGTGGATGAAACATTCTCTGTTACTCACAAGGAAATAGTGTTCGCATTGTGGATCACCTACTCACGGCACCTTCATGGGCATGCTCGCATGAACGTTAAATCGCCCGGATCATCAGGCACCACAACGCCACTTCACCAACCCTCTCCCGGTCAGACGCTCCCAGTGCTTACGCCCATAGAAATGGCATCAGATGAAGAGCAGCCGCCCAAGAAGGAAGTGAAGTCGGCACCGCATACCTTCACAAAGCAGCTTCGAGACGCAGCCATGAGCGCAGCTGCAAAACTGACTGGACACCCAAAATCTGCGGCTAGTATGAGTGAAAAGTCAACGCCAGTCAGAGCGGTCGAGCCGGCACCCAAGCCTTCAATTGAGGCCTATGCTATTCTTGAGGATATGGGACAAGGTGCCTATGGACAGGTCAAATTGGCTCGTCACAGAACGTCTGGCAAGAAGGTGGTGCTCAAGTATGTTACGAAACGCCGCATTCTGGTCGATACCTGGACTAGAGATCGAAAGCTTGGAACTGTCCCTTTGGAGATTCACGTACTGGACTACCTACGAAAGCCCGAGTTCAGACACCCCAATATCGTGGAAATGGAAGGCTTTTTCGAGGACGATGTCAATTACTACATCGAAATGGCCCCTCACGGCCTCCCGGGTATGGACCTATTCGATTATATTGAGTTACGAGGCAACATGGAAGAGTCAGAGTGTCGGAGCATTTTCATCCAAGTCGCGAAAGCTATTCATTTCCTGCACACCAAGGCGCTAGTCGTGCACCGCGACATCAAGGATGAGAATGTAATTCTCGATGGTGAGGGCAACATCAAGCTTATCGACTTTGGAAGCGCAGCATATATCAAGAGCGGCCCATTCGATGTGTTTGTTGGTACGATTGGTGAGTTTCCACATCATTACATCCATGTCAATGAGGCGCTCTACATTTCGCAAGTGGCGTACTAATCATTTCAATAGATTATGCTGCTCCCGAAGTGTTGGCTGGTAGACCTTATGGAGGCAAGGAACAAGATGTCTGGGCACTGGGCATCCTCTTGTACACCATCATTTACAAAGAGAACCCGTTCTACAGCATCGATGAGATCATGGATAGGGATCTGCGTGTCCCATTCACAATGAGTGACGAGAGTATCGATCTGGTTCGCTGCATGCTCAATCGAGATGTCAAGGACCGATATGATATTGAAAAGGTGGTAGAACATCCGTGGTGCAAAGCAATTGAATGATTCGAAACATGGATGGGTCGTGGTGCCCATAGATAGAAGTTGTGGACGCTCCCTCATGGCCGGGATGCATCAGACTAGACCATCCAAGATCATGAACGTTGGTTGCGGAGGACTTGACGATAAATAGAAACTGGCAGGATAGCAACCATTTGCCATTTTGAGCCAAGACCCAAGAAGAGAATCGAAGACGTGAGACGTCCGATATTCAGACGAGTGAGAACGAAGACATGTATGTATCCCTTGGATATGCAGAGGAGGCACAAATCTCACAAAAGAGATGAACAAATCCCACTTTTACAAGTGACAAACAGTAGGAGACCTTGCAGAGCATTGGCGCACATTAGAGCGCGAAAGCTGGCGTTCACTTTTAATCATATTGCAACAATTTTCTCTTTGTTTCTTCAATTTGTACGCACACGTTTGAATTCTTCAATCTTCTGTTCTGGCTGCTACTCTCTCGAATCGGCATTCAAAATGGAGCGATGATGACACTTTGTCAAAGGATCATATAGTGGATGCACCATAAGTATACAAGCAGTAGCTTTTATTTCCTTCTTCTCCTTTTTTTTCTTTTTTTTAAAAAAAAGAAGGAAGTTGAAAATAAAAAGAATTCAAAGATGAGAAAATTTACCCGTTTGACATTTAAAAGGGGATTGATAAAGTTGACAATGCCTCCCGCCCTCCTCGCTTCAAAATATGCATCCATTTTCAACTAGTCATAGCCTAATTCCGGATTTGCCCTAAAGTTACATCGACATCGGCACTCAGGCACAGGGCACTCGACATGTCTTGCGAACCATTGTCGCGCATGGTCCAGATGGAGGACGTGTTCGCAGCGGAGGCAAAAAGTTGGGAATCGGCCTGCCAAGCGCGTGGCCTCCTTCTCCTCGGGCTTGTCGGAGCGAAGAACACCCACGACTTCCAGACAGACGACACAGCGGGGCAGGTTTCTCCCACAGTTGGGACAGCTGATTCCCGAATTGATACTCGTTGCTAAAAGGGGGTTGCGCGTCTCAAGCGCAGTAGGTATGGGGGTGGGCGTAGGGGCGGCGCCTTGGTTAGCAAGCGATGTTTCAGCATCGCAGTAGACGCAGCGGAGGGCTATTTGACGAGACGGTGGCTTCAGCGTAGGCACACCGTCGCGCTTGGAGCGCTTTGTCGATTCCACTTCGAATTTTGTGCGCTGGAAGAAGAGCCGGTGGCGTTGTAGGTGGGCGCGGTATGCGTTGCGCCAGGCGCGGCAGCGAATGTCGTCTATGTACCGCGGGTGGGCTATGGATAGAACCAGAGTGGCTGTCTGAATGTCGTGGAATTTCTGGATATAGCGGGCGAATATGTCGACGGCTTTGTCGGTGATACCTGTGAGGGCGATGCCTTCAATGTCGCCGTCCTCGATGGCGAGGGATACGTTTTCGTGCAGCCACGTGGTGAGCTGCTTGTCGTCAAAGTTGCGGACGGCCACGACGGCACGGTCCGAGAGTGGAAGAGAGCGCTGGTTTGCGACAGTGGTCCAGTCGCCGGTGGCGATGAGGGAGGAAATGGCGCGCAGGTACGGGTCTGTCTTGGAGGCCACGACGTCGTCGAGCTCGAGCTGGTCTTTCTTGGTGGGCTGTGGCTGTTTGCTGCCGCGGTCGAGAAGTTGGAGGGATAACGAGACGAAAAGCAACTCGGGATGTGCGGCGCTGGCCTTTTTAAGGATCTGGATGGCCTTGTCCGTGTCGCCGCGGAAGAGGTGACGAGACGCGACCATGGTGTGGATGGCCGTGGGGTGGTCCGGGTCGTCATCTCGGTCGATGACGTTGGGATCATGGCGCTGAGGGTCGCCCCAGCCGCAAATTTCGAGACAGAGTTGACGTTGGAAAGGCTTGCTTGTCGTGGCGCCATCGAGTTTGGGTAGACGTCGCTTCTTGCAGTATTGTCCGATGGCTCGCTCCCAGTGAGCTGGGTCGGGGATGGTGGCTCCGGGGGCGAGACGAGTCGCTGGATTATTGCCTGCGCTCCGAGTCAGTTGTCTGTTGTCGGTGGATTGAAACTGAAGAATCAATAAATGCGAGAGAAGAGGAAACTTACCGAGGTCGTTTGTCCATATTGAGTGAACACCAAGGTAGCTCAAGTCCATGTTACCGAGAAGCAAGCCTCCATCATCAGCAGCCATTTCAGCATCTGTGTTCCAAGCGTTAGTAAACCGCCTTCTTTTGCTTTAGCTCATCAATATAAACAAAGAAGAAAGAAGCCAGAGACACTAACCAGCGATCCAGTCCCATAAGAACCTTCGCCACGGGTCATCCGACAATACATTTCGGTTTGTTGCCGCATCGAACAGGTACTTCTCCTTGGCTCGAAGGAGCATCGAATGGTCAACTGTGCATTGGGCTTCCCTAGGCAGCCCCTTGACGGTTGCAAGCGTGGCGAGGAGTGCTTCATGAGTCTCACGGCAAGAACCTAGGCTGTTTGACGCGAGGGATATTTCATGAGGTCGATAGTCCGATTGTCTTGAACTGCTTCTCTGCGTTTGTTGTTCATCTCCAGCTTGTTGATCTGCTTGCTCATCTTTGATGTAGGATCTAATACTGGTAAGCTTTTGGCTTATTGTGCTTACGTTGTGTAAAGTCTCTGGCAATGGCCGGGAAATCTCATCGACATGTTCGAGGATTACGGGTGTTGATTGACTGTCCTGCAATGTGTCGTTGACACGATCCAAAATACGTGCCTTGTCTGGCCCGAAAATGGGTACATCTGCAAGGGCCTTCTCAGTCAGTAACGGCCCCAACATCTCGGAGGTCTGAGCTGGCTCAAATTGCATCACATCATGGTAGGGCGCGTTTTCTAGAGGGGGGCTTTAGTACATTCGTCATATATGCGCATGGTTCAGGTGTCATTTGAACAGCATCTCACCTTCCAGTCCACGATGAGGCGGTTGCCAAGGGATGAGCTTGTAGATGTGGTCTGCCGTCCTGGACGATTGCTCCAGAATATCAAACGCTCCATTTGCCCTCAGAACCAACATCCTTGGTCGCAGCGCTGGTGAAGACAAGGTGATCCAATCAAATGATACAATTCGGTCATGTCGTCTCGAGTTATCCCGGTAAGACACGTCCATCTCGTGGGACCTTTGAACTTGTAGCAGCTCGGGGCCTTCCTGTGGCGCTATTCCTGCTGATACGATTTCTTTGTTGGTTTCCATGACCTTGAGTTGACCAGTCGGAGATAGCGCCGCCAGTAGGCCGCGACGATCCCGACAATAGCGAAGTGAGCGAATCAGAGAGTGCCTGCCGTCGTTCAGGAATGGATCCGAATCTGTCTCGATGGCTTTATCGAGCCGCAGAGCGCCACCCCAAGGAAGTGAATCCACCTCCACAGCTTGACTATATGAGCGAGAAGCCAACGGCCGTGAGGTTGCTCGTCGATCCCAAATCATGACACCGGGATGATCCAGTGCAGACGACGCAAAGTTATTCTGGTCGACATAATCAATGGTCAGATTGTTGTTACATTTGGTTTGGAACGTGAGGTTTCCGTTAGGGTCTAGTGTGTATTACATCAGCATTGGTTGCATTCATGGCAATATAGTTTCGAAAGTCGGCTGCAAACCTCGAAGATCAATGATCCTTACTCCTTGTCCTTTGATGCCAGCCACCAGTGTCAATGGGCTATCTTCAAAGAACTTGATGCTTGAAACAGAAACGCTGGGCTCAAGCTTTGCGTATGAATCGACAAAGGTAGATGCGGCAGAAGGAAAGCCAGTATTGGGTAGCTTTTGAGCAGACAGGCGATTGACATCCCACACATGCAGACTCTGGTCCATTCGCACGCGGTCAAGACCAACAGCGAGGAGACCGGTCGTGTTGAAAGCGACCGCTTGACAAGTCCTAGACATCTTCAGCCCAATTTCAGCATAGGCATTGGAATTGTCGTCGATTTTCAAGAGGTTGATAATGCCAGATCCGGTTCCCACGGCCAAAAGGCTAGTGTCGGCTGGCGACCAGTCGTAGGTTGTGAGGGGCGGGAAGTCATCGTGGCGGCTAAGCCTGGAATAGTCAAAACGCTGCTTATGCGCATATCCAGTTGGCTCATAGAGTTGCACGACGCGGTGTTGTAGATTGATGTGAACGAAGCTATCGACACACGACTTCGGCGACCACTTGACCAGACCTGGTTCCGGGCGGTCCATCATGTGCGTACAGCGTACACAGTGGCACGAAGTTGCTCGGCAGGCAGTGATAAGCCCTTGACGGCTGCGTCTGCCGATTCGAAAAGCAGCTGAGAAGAAACCGTGTTTGTGTGATCCAGGTCAGTACAGTAAGCGTTGAAAGCTGGGGTGAGTATCGGATCGGACCAAGCCACGGGGATGAGACTATTCAACTGCCGCATGACTTCGCACAATGCCTTTTGGATGCGCCTTAATCAAGCAAGTCGCGTGTGTGGTGTTGTCGTGCTGCCGTGCTGCCGTGCTGTCGTCTTGTCGTCTTGTCGTGTCGGCGTAAGTGATGAGCCGTCCGTGAAAATGAGTTGAAGCGAGGTGTGGTGAGTTGAAGCGACGGGTTGGTTGCTCTTGCTTCCTCCACAGTGCACACGCGCGCGCTTGGCTTCCGCATTGGCTGGGTGAATGGAGACTGGCCAGTGCTGATTGGCTCGTGTGGTGGCCCCAAGCCAACACGCCCAGGACGACCCCATTTCCGGTGAAGGAAAAATATAAGCAAAAAAAAAAAAAGGTATCCAGCTTCGCTTTGCTTCGGAGAGTTGAACAAATCAAGCCTTATTCACACTGCAAAACGCCCCTCGGGCATCACGCACAAACTTCCCCCTTGAGTCCTTTGGCTGGCTTGTCGCGGAAGATTACGCAACAAATCGTCATCAATGCGAAAATGGGCATGAAGCGATCCTTCGCCAACGTGGACTCGCAGGACCATGACAGCACTTCTCGGAGTGCAGCATCACGCGGAAACGGTTTCGACCCCAAACGGCGAAAGCAGCATGGGATCGGAAACCCCATGGCAAAAGAGGGCCGACTGGGCTTTGCGAAGAAAAGAATCCGCAATATTGAGCGACTGCTTGAACGGAACAAAGACCTGCCCGCCAATGTGCAAAACGACCTGCAACGAGAATTGGCGACCCTGAAGGCTACTGTCTCCGACAAGTCATTCCATAGGAAGCGGAGCGCCATGATTTCTAAATATCACATGGTTCGGTTTTTTGGTATGTCATCCGAGATAATGCTCTTCATATGTAGCACTTGTTGC
This sequence comes from Epichloe aotearoae, assembly GCA_000729855.1. Classification (NCBI taxonomy): domain Eukaryota; kingdom Fungi; phylum Ascomycota; class Sordariomycetes; order Hypocreales; family Clavicipitaceae; genus Epichloe; species Epichloe aotearoae. Next base: position 54,340 of record JFGX01000073.1, on the reverse strand, counting down.
TAACACGCAAGTATTGCAGAGCGAAAAAAGGCCTCACGATTAGCAAAGCAAATCAGGCGCACGATTGAACAGAACCCCGAGTCCGACGGTATCGACCATCTCAAACGCCAACTGCATATCGCCGAGGTGGATGAGACATACACAGTGTACCACCCTCACATGGAACCATATCACAGTTTGTACGGCAGTGTGAGAGCCGACAGCAAAGAGAAGCAGGACGGTGGGGAGTCAGAGGATGAAGCAATGAATCAGACCCCAGTAGCCAAGGTAGCGCTCGACTCGGAAAGACCGCCCATGTGGTACGTCGTTGAGAAAACCATGGAGCAAGGCATCGAGGCACTGCAACAGCTACGAGAGCGGCGGCCCAATGACGCCTCGGCATCTACCACAAAGCCATCTCGTGTGCCCAGCAAAGCATCACAAAGCAGGTCAGACAATAAAAAACAGGATAAACCCACAGCTCGTCACGCAGCCAACGAAAAGTCTGGGACCAAGGACAAGGATGAAGCTACATCATGTAATCAAAGGCAAAAGCAAACTGGCGAGAAGACTGCGCTCAATCGCCGGGAACGAAGGCGCCTCATGCGCGAGGCTGAGGCCGAGAAGAATTCCGAGGACGAGGAAGAAGGTGGTGGTTTCTTTGAGGGGTTATAGGTTCGAGGCTCAAAAGCGAACGATAGAATCAGATGGTAGCGGGCGTTGATTTCAAACTCTGTATAATTCGTGGCTATATCATCTTCATTGACTTCCCAACTGGATATTCCACCATAAAATTGAGGGACCCGACTATCAAGTAAACCACACGTGCCCACGTCATTTCTCGTAGTCATCCCAGATGCTTGTTTACGTTGACAGTCGTCGGACTCCCTGCGCAAACCGAGTCTGTCTGTGAAAACTGAACTGTCTCATTCGCGACCCCCATGCCCGAGCCGCCGGCGAGAACTCAAATTGCGTGCAAGACTACAAAGCACGTGCCAAACTCAGAACATCGCACCGACTTTGCGCATCTGCTTTCCCTTGCTCCATCATCTTCATCTTTGCTTCACAGCACCCGACTACATCAACTTTTTCTTTTTGCCCCCGCAGTACTAAACACAAACCACCTCGCCCGAAAAGACGGGGGGAAAAAGCTTCCCCCCCCTCCTCCACCCAACCCAACCCAAGCAACAAGCAACAAGCTCGCTCTCATCGTCGGCCGATTTTCCCAAAGCCATGGCAGCAGGAGACACGGCTCACCAGATCTGTGTCCCATGGGACAAGCTTCTGACGTGGGTTCAGCAGCAGATCGCGGCGGAGATGCAGACGGGCCAACCCGTCGCCCTCACACGATCGCAGCTCGAAGCAATCTCTGAATTCATCTCGTTCAACGACGAGCCCGACGTGAGTGACAAGGACTATGTGAGCCTCTTACTGCGTGCGTGCATTTCCTCCCTCTCCCCAGCTACACATGAGAGCAAAACTCTTTCCCCGTTCACAAAAGACACACAAAGGTCGCTAACACGCGCTTGTCGAGCAGAAAAGACACAGTCCCGCCGTCTGCCCGCGCCCGTGTTTGCGAACCCGGAGCCCGTCAACATGCCCGTAGACGGCCATCTCGAGCCCCGCTGGCGATGCAGCTGCACGGTACAGTCGTACGGCGAGTTTCCTCGTCGAGGGTTCGGCTTCTCGGCTGGCCAGCAGGCGCCCTTGTTCCAGTCGAAAAAGGTGTGTGTGTGGTCAACTTCATCTCACTTTCATGAAGCAAGCCTTGTCGGCCATGTGTTGATTGCTAACAGCCATGACTCGGCTCATAGAATGCCAAGCAGTTTGCGGCCAAGCAGGCATTGGAATTCTTGTCGCACTCCCCGGGGAACAGGAGCTCCGTCATCCCGGTTCTCAACCAAAGACCGTCGTTGCCATCATCGCTGCCGCAAAAGCGCGCTCCGCCAATCTTGGAACCTCCGCCCAAGGCGAGGCTGGTGCATACGCCGTCGCCAATGGCATCCCAAGCTATCTCAGAGGGTTCATCCACTTCAGCAACGGCCTCACCTCGCTAGTCATCCGTGTTTGAACAAGTCTCCCTCCTGACGGGGCGGTTGGGCGTCGACAGCCCGAGCTACAGAATAGAGCCGGACCCAGCAGGAGGAGACTATTTCTGTGGACGGCCCATCTTCAAGAATGGAGGGCGTGTTCCGCCGGATCTCGGCCTCGTTAGCGGCGTAGCGGGACTGGCGCAGACAAAGCTGCGCGTTGCAGAAGAGGTGCTGGCTTGGGCCGAGGCGGAGCTGCAGAGGCGGCAGGATATTTATCAAAGTCTGTGGGGGCCGCCGGCAACTTGAGAAGTCGGTTGCGGGCCCGAGTTTCTGCAGATGAATAGGAATGCCACGGTAGATTGGCATATTGTACAATGGGTTGGGGTTTACCTGGGAGACGAGGCGTGGGGATAGGCGAGGAGAGGATGCTTTGACGGACGGACTCATGATGACTGCTCGACGATGCTCATGACTTGCGGTTTTCATCATTTTTTGGGGGGGGTCTTCTTTTATTAACCGCCATTCATGACCACGACGTCAACATGGCAAGGAAACTCGTAAAATTCATAGCTAATTGCGCAACATGGCAGTCATCTACCTGTGCCAGAATATGCTTCTTTTTTCACCCAGACATGATCCGCATACGATATGCACATCTCATCTTCCCCTTCCCCTTCCCCGTCCCCTCCCCCCCCCTCCACCGCTTCTCTTCCCCATCGGCACCACCATCTTCAAATCAGCCGGCAAGTCCGCCATCTTCTCACCATCCTCCCACAAAACGCCGACATCCGCCGTTCTCCCCACCACTCTCCTGAAATATCTCGTGCCCAGAACCCCTCCCTCCCCTCCGTCCGTCAAGATGACACCATTCTCGCTTCTCCACCACGCCACGCCCTCCTGAAGACTCCTCTCAATATCAACTTCCACCAACAGCTCTGCATCTCTCCTCATGCCACTCACAGCCCCTTCCTCGGGCGTCTTGTCCGAACAGTGAATGTACGCTCTGTTCATGGACTTCAGTCCGCCTGATTCGAGTATCGCGTTCCAAAAAGCAAAGTACGTCCCGTGGACGACCTTGGCCGGGAAATCAGTATCACCCAGCTTGATGGGGGTAAACAAGGCTGCCGAGTCCACTACCAAAGAGTGTCCTTGGTTCGCGCGGATGAGGTAATCCCCTGGCGAGGCAGCATCTTGCGACCAAGAAGGGTTGACGTCAGCCTTGGGCCTGAGAGTAAATCGTTTCTTGGAGTTGGTCTCCACAATGAATTTGATCTCGTCCAGGGAGACTTTCAAGCTTTTCAAGGGCCCCCATTGTAGCTAGGATCACGTATTAGCTACATTCATTGTCCATCGACGACAGCAACAGAATAGGCTACGTAATTTGTGAATAGCAGGAAATAGGCCTGGAAAGAGGGGGGGGGGGGAGGGGGGACTAACCACCTTGTCCAAGGGCGCGAATCCTTCACCGTCAAGCTTAATCCCGACATTATCAGCCTGATGTCTCAACAACTTTGATAGCGCTTTCGAAACCTGGACTTCTCTCCCTTCGCTTCTTCCGCCGCTACGACCCCCTCTTCTGTTGGAGTGAGAAGACCTTTGTGCTTTGTCTTCTAGATCTAGGTGTGCTTCTGGAATGTCTGCGGCCATTGTTGTCGCGCCAGGCTCGTAGGCACGGGGAACTCGATATAGAATCAGGGCAAAAGGAAAGCTTTTGCCCTGTCGACGAAAAGTAGACGGTGGGGCGCAATGGCTCTTGCACCGCCTAGTTTGCCAGTATTGAGCTGCGATGACCTGTCTTGTGATAATGATGAAGTTGTTATTGTCTCAGTGTGGTGAGGCTATGGATCGCCCGGGGGGGGGGGGGTGGACAAAGTGCTGATGCTTTTTAATGAGGATCAATGTTCATTAAGCTTGTGAGCTGGAGGTTGTGGCAGCAATGGGAGGAGGCATGGGGAGGCAGCACAGTCCCCACTGCTGAGCCCACACAGTACTGCGTGAGTCACACGGCATTGAGAAGCGTATGGCAACGGGTCTTGGGAACAAACAAAAACGACGTTATTGTCTCGTCGGACGGGGGGGGAGCAGGAGAAATAAGTCACGACTGTTTTTATCGATGCATACCTAGGAAAATTGGTGAGAAAAGGACAAATCGCAGCATGCACAAATTCACGCCTCAAGCACTACGAGCCGGATTCATGAAACAGTACTAAACAAATCCTGTCAAGACTCGGCAAATAATGTACATAAGATGACTATTCGTCCACCCATACCAGTCAAAAATGCAAACCCCGAGGTCGTTAGGCCACTCTCAGTGACAATGCATTTCATCACGTTCGTTGATGCAGTCCTGAGTGGTACGCATACCCAGCTTCGAGAATCGTGTCAAAATGATTCCTTTTATGTGTTTTTTCTGTGCGCAATGTGTAAACATCATTTTATACAGAGTCCAAATGAGAGAAGAAGAATTTCACGAGTCGTCGTAGAATGAAGAAAAGCATGGTTACGAAAAAGCGTTTCAACAGCTTTTCGTCTTCGTCAATCATCAACGTTGAAAATAAACAAGGGACAAGTAGTAACAGACGACGTTGTATCTCCTTCAGGCACCATTAGACAAGAAGGACAGACATATGCGCCCGTGCACGGAAGAATTCGAGACATGTACATTGTAGGCGTAAGTTATGAAGAGGTTGGTGAGGCAGAATATCACCTATAAGCTCCTAAGGTGGCGCTAGAATTCGTGGATATGAAGTTGTCACGGTTTCTGCGCGTACTGAGGCTGCTAGCCCTGGCATGCGTTTTTCCTTTGCTCAGTGGGGGACCGTGCCTCTGCGTGAGTGCATGGCCAGTGCCGTCATTCATGTCATGTTCCGCTGGCTGTCTGTCAAGATACCTCCTCGGGGACACGCTGTTAGACCCCGGTGATTCCCCCTGAGCGGGCCGAGTGAAGATTCGTGGAAAGAAACCGTCGACGGGGCAGCGCTGATGAGATTTGTGATGACGCATCACAAGGCGCTGGTTGTGATTCCGCTGGACACTCTCGTCCCTGGGCTCTGAACATACTTACATCAGTGCCAGCCCGAGACGGAGGTCGGAATTTTCCCCCGTTGGTCTCTTCGCCTATAGTGCCGCGACGACTCCTGCCCAGAATTGTTGGGTGCCGGCTCTCTTCGGGTTCTTCGGTTCCTGCACGTCGAGATCGTAGCACAGATGGCGTTCGGGTGAGATCCGGCTCCTCCGTACCGGCCCTTCTGGTGCGAGCAATCATTAAGGAAGATCGTCTTGAATAATTGCCGTTGCCGTCCACAGGTGTGTTTGGGGTCGAGCCAGTGCTTCTTGGTGTGGGCAGAGTGGTGCCGTTTAGAATCAGACTTCGCCGCTCTTCGAACTTGGACAATGTCCTAGGGCTGCTGCTCGGTTTCGGTATGGCTTGCTCCACAACACTTGCTCGTCTCGGAGCCGGTAGACCGCTGAATGATTTTGGCACAGTTGGAGTTGCCGGCCCATCATTTTGTGTCATCACAGGAGAAGTCAATACTGTAGGTGGCTGCGCTGTACCCTCCCCAAGCGCGACGCACAACTCCGTAAGACTCCGACAGACAGAGTCGGCTTTTCTACGCAGTTGGCGATCAACAACAGCTCCACCGATGACACTTGCCGCTCCAGATACAGGGCCTGTTTGGCCCGGACTACCCATCATGGATGAAAGCGACATGGCATCGTTGGCAGCCGCCTCCAGTGCTTGATAGACCTCTGGGCTCAAGAATGGTTTCGATTTGGCCAGGGCTGCATGCAGTATCGGATGGGCCTCCTTTTGCGAAGTTGTCGTAGTCGATGACTCTGCCACCTGTCCGGGCCCTTGTCGTTTGGGAGACAGAGACATGGTGGTTACCGTCGTCGTGGCTGTTGCAGGACGCTCCTCCGCTAGTCTGGAGACGGCAGCCCCGGATGTGGAAGGAAGCTTGCCGGTCAGTTCGAGTCTGTGAATTCTTGATTTCAGGTCGTCCAGCTCATCCCAAACCGTAGAAGGCGCGGTAGTTGATGCAGTAGACTCAGTCCCCTCCACGCCATGACTCAACTCTGATCCCGTCCTGTTCTGGAAATCTACTGCCTTGATCAACGGCGATGAGCCGTAGTTTCTGCTGTAACTCAGGCCGGAAGCCTTGTACCCAGAGGTCCGGCCACCCACAGTTGAGTTGCTCTCCGTTATTGACGCGCGCCTGCGCGCATAAACGCTTCCTTCCTGGCCACTGTCGTTTCCGATGATGGATCTTGCAGAAAGAGGAGAAGGGCGCAAGTTGGGGCCACCAGATCGAGTTCGCAAAATCTCTTCTCCAGGATGGACAGAAAGCGCCTTCTCTCGGTTTGGGGAGCGGAATGTCGTGGTGAGGGAGACTGCACTGGCCTGGTCATCCTCGAGATACTTCGATTGAGGTCTGTCTAGCTGATCTGACAACCGACGTCTTACTTTTGGCGGCGACGTAGGATGATATGCGGCAATGACGGTAGACACAGGACGTCGATGGTAACTTCTTCTCAGTCCGGACTATGTGCTTGTAAGTAATTATGCACCAACATGGTGCGCAGATTAAAGGAACTATACTTACGACAGGAGTCAAGGTATCGTCCAGATCACACGCTGCTCTTTCCGACAAGAGATTTCCCTTCATATGTCGAATTGGTTCTTCGCGAGCAATTCTTAGAAAAACATCCCCAGTGTCATCGCATCGGTCAGAGTCGCCGATGTTAAACGGAGGAGCAGCCGGTTGAGCATATCTGCCCTCCAAGGCAGACTGGGACTGTTCCTGGGGGGAATGTGCAAAAGAATCGCCCACGTCGTATGGGCGAGGGGTAAAATTCATGTCCTTTGTTAGGCTCTTACGAGAGCCCGACGATCGGAATGACCGTATTGGCGGGACTCGACCTGGTGTTGGGTTACTGGTTTGTATGCTTTGCCGTTTGCTTGCTGACTTGTATGAAATGGGCGGGCGATGAGATGGTGAGTATCGACTCTCATCTGATGAGCTGGACTGGGATAATCGCTTGGGGAGAAGCAACTCTAGTTGACCCTTTCTGCTGTCTTCGGCGGTAGATGTTTCAACAGCGGGCTGAGGCTGAGGGGCGAATTGAGTGACGGCCTGAATGGCCTGAACAGCCTGAAGCCGGTGAGAACTGAGAGCTGAAGGCGGTCCGTCCGAGGTTGAGGCTCCGTTCGAACTACACGAGGCAGGTCCTCGACGAATGAGATACTTGAAAGAAACGGTGCCGGAGGATGCAGACGACGGTATCGTTTGATCGGCGTTGACAGGGCCGGATTCGGGACAAGAGGTGGGTCGTTGTGTCAGTTTTGGCGAAGATTCGGGAGACGATGACCAAGTTGAAGGGTGATGAGCGACGTGGTGAGATGATGCTCGAGAACGCACGTCGACGCTGGGAGGGGAGTTTGCCACAGATGATGCGGTTGACGAGGAGAACAGTGTTCTGGCACAGGAGCGTGTCGCCTCAGAGTCTGCACCAGCGTCTGAAATCGCGTCCACTTGTACGTTTGCGATGTTGTCGGGGATCGATGGGGCAGGTTGTTGCTCGGACGCCGGATTGGGCGAGATTGACGAAGGGGGAACGAGATGCGGGTGCTGCTGCACTTGGCTCCGGAGGCGGCGGCCAGGATGCTTGTGGTGGTGCAAGTCTTGTTGAGAGGGGGGGATGATGACGCCGGGGCGGCTGGTCCGGTCTTTAAGTCTGCAGGGCGATAGGACGGCGGCTTTGATGGAATATGATTCTGCCTATGTGAATGCAGTTTTAGCGAAGGAGAGTTGTGGTCGCTGGCGCTGGTGTCGACGTCGGCATCGACATCATCATTGCGGGCTGGGACAGAGTGGTTGTTGGGAGCTGGGGACTTGGGAGATGGGGACTTGGGAGATGGGGACTTGGGAGATGGGGACTTGGGAGATGGGGACTTGGGAGATGGGGACTTGGGAGATGGGGACTTGGGAGATGGGGACTTGGGAGATGGGGACTTGGGAGATGGGGACTTGGGAGATGGGGACTTGGGAGATGGGGACTTGGGAGATGGGGACGAGAGCGATGGAAGTGAGGGTGAAGAAGTCGAGCGAGGGCATGAGCATGAATCCGCGCATGCATCTTCCGTCTCGACCCTGGTCGATGTTATAGTGGTTGTCGAGGCGCTGGCTGTGTCTTTGGGCGGACCGGCGCCTGTGGTGTTGCCTGTCGTTGCCCCCGTAGCCGTGCCTGGGCCTGGGCCTGGGCCTGGGCCCCTGCCCCTGCCCATGCCGCTGGTGCTGCTCCTGCTGCTCCTGCTCCTGCTGCTCATGCCCCCGCCTGCTGCTCGGCGGACGGCTTGCCCTGTGTCCGCACCAAAGGCGCGGGCGGAACTCGACATGGACCTCTTATCCAAGTGCTGGCGGCCGCCAACAACGGCCGTTGTGAGAACGAGCGACTCCGTCATCCTGTCAAACGATGCTGCATGCTGTCTGTTCAACAAGCTGCATGCATTAATCAATCTCGCAGGCGACAAACGCCAGCCACTGGGTGTTTGCAGCTGCCCGCGCCAGATGATGCTGCGATGGAGTTTTGTTTGCTCGATCAGCTGGACAATCAATCAATCGAGTGCTGCTGAAGCGGAGAACCGCGTGTCTGACAACTAGAGCAATCGAGAACTCTCTTTCCTTTTCAGCCCTGACGGCGAGAGCGAGCCCAAAAGAAAAGAAGAAGAAAAGTCAACGCGCGCTGATGGTGAAATGGGAAGGTGAGGGCGAGCGCCGTGTCCACGGCCGCCACAAGTCCTTGTTCACGGATTCGCTATCCAAGGCCCTCTGGCAAATGCGATGCCAAATAGAAAAAAAGAGAAGAAGGAATGTAAATGATTCTGAGGATGTGTGACGTGCCTTTCGTCTAAGAACGATTGCAGCGAGCGAAGAGAATACTCGGACAAAATAAAGGAGAAGGAGACGTTAAGCCACGCATGAGAGAGCTGGGCGACAATCACGCCGCACGGCAGATTCGAGCACGCAAACTCTGCAACCCTTGCCGACAGACAGAGAAAACATTGATAGCATTAATATTAATATTATTCGTTCACACAGGTGTTCGAGCCGTCCCAAGGGAGCCAACGTGCATAGCCATCCCATGGCGCCCCTTGAAATTTGGGCCAGGGCCCGGCAATTATGGGAGACGGTCGTGATGTGCACGACGATGAACCACTTTGAACCACGCTGCACTTGCCATGCAGCATGACCAGCAACTGAAGCAGCATAGCGTCATGCATCTCGTTAAGCTCCAAAAGCAACTAGAGACTACTCCGTATTAGGGGACTGAGGAATCAGCTTTCAACGTCTATCCAATGACTTTGCTCAGTATCTTGCTCAGTATCTTGCTCCGAATCTTGCTCCGTATCCCAGATGTCCAGACGTCCGTTATTAACCCCGGCTACGTCTATATTATGCCTGATACGGACTAATATGTACATACGGACTAGAGCCAGTGCGAGCCAGCGTGCCTCATACATGTAATATTGCTTTTTTGTGTGCTTGCAGTAGCTCGACGCACCCGAGCGGACGACACAGTAAGAGTTCGTCTCGTATCCAGTATCCAGGGTGGAGCCTCTGAATCCTTAATAGGTAGGCGGCGAAGAATTATATTTGCATTTGCTAAGCAATACACATGCCAAAGACCACAGGGTGTTGGTGCGAGTTCACACTTATAGTCAGTCAGTCGGTCAGTCGGTCAAGGAGCTACAGGGGCTATTATAGGCAGTATGCTAACCATATGCTAACCATATGCTAACCATATGCTAACCATACAATGCTATTACGGAATACTACCAGGCAAAAGGCTCTACATACCCTGGATATTACGAGACGAACTTTGCTGGAGCCGAGATTTACTGTAACCCCCCAGCGGGGATACTTTGTGGAGTGAAGCAGCTCGGACCACAAGACCACGGACCACAGACCACGGACCACAGACCACGGACCACAGACCACGGACCACAGACCACGGACCAGCGTCATGGCGCTGCAGCTTCTCTCATGTTGGCGGCACTTGTTGTGGCGTGTTTCTCCAGCTTTGCTTCCTTTTTCTGTCTCTTGTTCTCCCTTTCTCGTTGCTCTTCGGTATATGTAAGCCGCCATGTGTGGGACCAATACATGCATACATGTACGTCGTTGCAGCCCTCACGGGGGTTTGTTCATGTGACGACGTGTCTGGTCTGGTCGTCCACCGGCTGCATCTCGTTTCCGATCCAGCAGATTGGAGGCTTTCAACACCGTTGGTAAATCCATGTTCAATGGCCTGTGCCAACCTCTACATATGCGTCACTCTAGTCAGGGGAAACTGCAGGTACACACAGCTACTTTTCTGTTCTGCATAGACCAGCGTCGCGTTGTGGTCCAGCAGCCAGTCTATGTAGTCTTGCCAGTCTTGCCAGTCTCTTGCTGCGTCGCTCGATGGTTGCCGAACTGAATCCGACCACAAACCCGTTTACTTTCCTGGCAATTTGTTAATAGGGCCTCCGTAGCAGCCCTCTTCACCTTGATGCCGGCGCTGGACACTGTTTGGTCAGAAAGCATATTCACATTATTGAGGACGATATTATTGCCATGGCGTATTGTGGGCAGGGGACTCCATAGGTTCTCCTCGGCACGGAGATTGATATTACATAGCCGTCGGAAGACTCTGGACACGGATTCTCCGAGTCATGCACGACTTCTGCATCCGGCAGTGCCATTCACTATCACTGGCCATGGGTCATGCTCCAACTTCATGTTCTGGGTTGGTTAATAATCAACCTCGCACATCTCAGATCACGGACGAACTTGACCCACGGGGACCGGCCGGAAAGGTCCTCCTCGCCCTAAACATCACTCCATTGATTGAGAATACACTGTCATCAATTACTAATCATTACTTAAGATCGCTGCAGCCGAACAAACATGCTAAGATATTGTTAGCGGCGCAGAGTGTATGTTTGCGGGCAGATCAGAGATCAAAGATCAAAGATCGCAAGGCTTTGATCTGATATTAGTGGATGGTGGCTGCAGCGGGTAAACGATCGATGAAGCCCGATTGGCATGGAAAGAGAAAGTTCCTCCGTACCAAGACCATGAAAGATCATGGATATGAATACACATGCTATTCCTTCTTATCGACAACATTATTTGTCGGTGCTCTACCGCGGAGTACACGGCGACGTTCCCGCAAAGCGACGAGCGCAGAGCAGAACATAACAATTTCCACCGTGTGCTAATTGAGGTTTGGGATGAAGAACTAAGCCGAGTTTCTGTCGCTGCCTCTAGGGTAGCCCAAGCCAGGATCACAGAGCCTTGAGGTGAGGCACCACATTGGGAAAAAGCAACGACAAGCCTTGATTGAGCTCGTTGTTTCAGGTATCCCGCAATGACATCAGATGGGGGTCGCAGCATCCCTCCCCTGTCTCGTTTCTTGCCGTGTACTCCGTATGTACATGTGAAAGTTGTTTCGACGTAATATGATCATACCGTTCAACTAACCCCCACCCCTGGTTTGGCCGAGCGATTCCCTCGCATTTGGACTAGTAAGCATTGGCCTAGTTGTTTCAGATTTCGATGGCAACGTATTGGCAGATTGGCGGATTGGCAGACTGGCAGAAATGTGCAAAAAAACAATACGAATTAGAAGGGTATCAGGAAGGATTCTGTCTGAAATGTCTGAAATCGCGAGCTGGCACTCTCCTCCCTGGTCGGACAGACGACATCGACATGTGGCAAACAGTGTTGTCAGGGATCCGCCCTCCTCTCTAAACGAAAAATAACATTTTTAAGATTGCGATGGGCTACAATCTGACGGGCGTCGGTGCGAGGCCAAAACTGGTAGGAGCATTATTAGCGTCTGTTCTGCGTGTGCGCAGCCGAGGACGATGATTTTGCAGTGAATCAAGACGATCGTCGTCCCATCGGGCATAAACGTGCGTGGAGTGCAATTCCATGACGCATAAATGCTGGCAAGGTAGAAGATGAAAGAAACTGGCCCACGTGTCATTGGCGTGTTTGAGCATGTTGGATGATGATGTTGTATCGAGTCACGACTTGTTGCCAAATGACAATGTGTTGCTCCCGTCTTGGTAAATTATTTTTCGGTTGGTCTTCGCGGGTTGTGGGTTTGTATGTATGGCGACGAGATTTGCTGGCGTGCGCGTGGCGCATTGTGCCCTAATGACGGAGTTGTTAATATGTGAACATTTGTTGCGGAGCACTCGTATTAATCCATGTTCTATTTCTAGAACTTCTTGCCGGACGGGCGATGCTGATGCCCTCACTGATGACGAGTCAGGGGCCTGCCATGGTGGCCCGACTCCGTCCTGATGAGCTACCTTGTTGTTTCCCCACGAGGAATCCCTCGTGAGATCCCAGGATCTGGGCTCCTGTTCGAGGATCGGGCAGGATTTGTGCGAGCCAAAAAAAGTTGGCGCTTACTAATGCGGATCTGCGAAAGTTAGATTAAGGGCGTGAATGACACGTGATATGTTGGCCGCGTCACGTTTAACTCCGTGCCACTCAGCCTCACATCACTTATTAGCGATGCAGCCCATAACCATTAACTCTAATGATGGTGTGATGGTGTGATGGTGTGATGGGTGATTTTCCCCATCTACTCTAACTATGTAATAACAAAGTTCGAAGGGAACATCCTGCACGATTTCCGGATCGTCTTACTCCGTATTAATCCGTACACTGTATAATGTATGCACCAACAGACTGAGACCCACGTCTGCGTCACGCGATCCGCGAGGATGCCGCGACAACTGTCAAAACAAAGTCTTTTGATCTGACACACTTAAAATTGTGGCTGCAGGTAGGAGGGTGACGCTGATTGGTCACCGCTTCCCAGTCACGCCCTCCAACGGGCGCTTAAGAAGAAGGATCGAGTGAGGAGCCTCGGTTCCGATCAAAAGCGCAGTCACGGCGAATCGCTGTCATTGACCACCACGTCCGTACGGAGAAGTAGCATGGAGTCCAAAAGTACACACACCACTGTACAACAACGGAGAGCCGAACGCGACATGCTGACTGAGGCCCCGGAAAGACATGATCGACCCGAAGCACCACCCACCGAGGTCAGCTACATTAGTTCGGCCCGCACACAAGCCCAAGATCAACAATAATCGTGATATTCCATTACAGACGACCTGGCCGTCCCGTCTGCTTCTTGGCAATGCAAGTAGTCCACCCGGTATGATGAGTCCTGCGAAGACACCACCGAACAGCATGCTACGGAGTACTTGGTACGAAGAAGTACATTGCCAAAGTTGTCGTCACTCGCAGATAGCCGCTTGCAATAAAAAGAAAAAGAAAAAGAAGAAAAAAAAAATCTTGCCCCGCTCACACAGCATGGGAAGAGCCAAATTTGGACGGCGGGCCGTGATTGGCCTGCTCTCGCCGCCTAGGCTTGTTGGCCGTAGCTATATTTAGGAAACTATTATGGCTGCAGTTGAGCTACTTCGCATGCTTGCAGAAAGTCGTAACAGGGGTTCGCGTGGCTGTTTTCCGAAGCATTCTTTGCCGATCCGACCACCCAGTTCTGTGATGCTGATTGGCCATCGAGAGGGGTGGCTTCGCCAGAGAGGCCTACTCCTAGGCGGTACGTGGTACAATACTCCGTATGGGCGCAGAAATTCTTAATCAACCTGCCTCAGATTGGTCGAGAGGAACAGGACCCGGTCCGACAACTCTGCGGCTTCATCTGTTTGCGGTCCATTGTTTCCAAGGTTGTCGACACATGCAGGAAGCTGAGGCAGGCTGTCCTCGAGTCCGCAGGTTCACGCCAGCCAGCCAGTTGTCGCTGCAAAAAGCCCCCCCGCCCTGAGGTACAGTACAACCCACCCACTGTCAGAGCATTGATTGATTGACCTTGGTGGGGTGTTCAGGGCGAGATGATGGGTCGCGCAGGACGGTTCCTTCTCCGCCAACTCCACTCCTTCCTCAGCAGCCGCCTTCTACGCCAGACGCCTCTCAACTCTCAAGCGGCAACAACCCCCTCCCCTTGTCACCCTGTCACCCACCAGATCTGGCTCTGGTTCCCAGTACGAGTCAACCAGACCAATCTCTTGTTCTGCTTCCATCTTTCCCATCCTAATTCTCTCCCTTTGCCATCTCCCAGCAACAAGTCGCCCAGGTGGTTTCCCGTCGACTCGACCCGACTCCGAAAGTCTCGATAGACGGACAGACCAGGGTTCGCTTCTAAAACAGCAGCCCGCGAAACCTGGCCTCTCTTGCACTTCCTGCGTAGCCGCTAGCCTCCTGCATGGTCCTCGTCTAAGCGCTGGCCTCGTCGTCTCACCTCCAATCCGAGTCTCATTCCTTCTTCTTCCTCCCTTGCCACCGGCTTGATTCGACGACAGCGACGTAGTGGTAGTGGCCCACAGGACACGCTTTTGTTCCCTCGCCTTACACTTCGTTCCTGACGATCACCACATATTCTTTCCATCTTTCTTTCCATTTTTTCACTCGGTTCTTGCCGTCGCGACGACTTCGACGCATCTACTTGCTGGGAGGATCCCACGCGCCACGGCACGGCACGGCACGGCCTCGTTCTGATCAGCCATAGATTAGTCTTGCAAACGTCCCAACTTATTGGATTCAGCAGCGCTGTCCAATATCGATCAAAATCCCTCCATCGAATCGTTTGCGAATTACACTCCTTTTTGCCTTACTACAATCATTCTCTTTTCCCTAAACGCATCATTCGACGGCCCAGCTTCGAAAATCGACTTGACCGAATCCAGTGTCATTTTCTCGCTTTTTCTCGCCTCGTTTTAATCATCTCCAATAGTCGTGAGACAAGGCACCGTGCGACAAACAGCGCTTACGTTCCTGAATTCGAATCCTCCATTTCGACCTGAGCCGAACAAGGTGTAGGCACTGTAACGCCGGAACACATGACTGAGATTATGGCGTCCGCCGCAGCCCGTCGCTTATACGAGGATCAAATACCGTCATTCATGTCAGTGTTCGATCTTGACGCCGAAGCAATGGCTGACGGAGACATTGTCACAATTGTTGACCCCAAATTGGTCGACATGGGCTCGAAAGTGCCGGATCTCACGATCTCATCTCAAACAACATGTCTCCAGCAGAGCACGTTACATCCCGATTCCACACATAGACATCATGATAGTACGTCTACGCAAATGACGGACTCGACTGAGTCATCTCCAACAACTACTCTGTCGACAACTGACTCTTCTCTATCGGATCCTTCACCTTCATCTTCACCTGATTCCCCAGTGAACTTGATTCCGTTGAGTGACTATCCTTCTACGTCGTTTGTTAGCCGACCAAGCACTATTCAGGGCAGCAACATGCTCAGCATACCTGAAGCACAGACTTTGGCACGCCCTGTGACATCGCCTGCCCCGCGAAGACCGAGAAATATGAAGGGATTGTCGATTCAGCCGCCTTTAAGTATTACAACCACTTCAAAATATGCATCGACCGAACCATCATCGCCATCGTTCATCAAACCAACCATTCCTGCAATGAGACGAAAACCTAGCCAACTGAGCCTGAAAACGAACGCTTCGGATTTGATCAAGAAGACATCGCTGGAGGTGCCGGCATCTCCAGCCATGCCCCCAATGCTTCAAAATCGTTCACTCAAGCACTCAAACTCATCACCGCATATGTTTGCGGCCATGAAGTCGTCCACGTTCGGCCCTCCTGGAGGAATGACGTTCCCAAAAGTCTTGGAACGAAACGAGTCTGGTTTATCAGAAGTCTTACGTCCAATGAAATCTCGATCCATGGGAGAGTCGATAGCTGAAGAGGGTTCTCCTATCAAAACCCAAATGGCGAATTGCAACGAATTTGAGCCATTCCATGGTGATAGCGTCAATAATGAAGACCAGAAGTCTCCGGGGTACCCCGACGGTCCCATCGCCATTTATGGCGACAATGTGTATCTATATCTAGAGCCAACAGCCGATGAAGCCTCGCAATTTGACGTTGTCATCAACGTTGCTCGAGAAGTTCGCAATCCCTTCGAAGCCATTGAACGAAGGGCCGGAGCTTCCCCAAGTGCTCGAGATGAGAGTCCTATACCGGACACTGCTGCGACCACGGCCAGCTTTGCAACTGCCTTTGAATTTCAGCCTTCAGAGAGCTTGTCCCTGGATACGCCCACTACACCGAAAGCAACCCCCCTCCTCCGTGTTCCCGAGTACATACATATTCCTTGGGATCACAGCACAGACATTGCCCCAGATTTGACGCATCTGTGCGAAATCATTGAAAACAGAACGAAAAATGGAAAGAAGGTCTTGGTACACTGCCAGCAGGGGGCCAGTCGCTCAGCAAGTCTCATAATTGCTTATGGACTCTATCAGTCGCCCGAGCTAAGCGTCAATGACGCCTACTACGCTGCTCAAGCCAAGAGCCGATGGATCAGCCCGAACATGAAGCTCATGTACTCCTTGCAGGACTTCCAGAAACAAATGTGCAAGAAAAGATCACCCTCGTCGTCGTCAACGTACAGACCACGCACAGGACGAAGTCCAACCAAGCACCGACTAACTTTATCAGCTGATGCTATTGATGTCACATCCAAGAAACCACACACAGCTCCCTTACCAATCGAAGAAGATGAATTGAAGGAAGTTGACTCGAAAAGCCCAAGTCGATCAAGGAGAAGAAACTCCACGTCGGGCCTACAAGCCATCTCTCCAGGTCCCGCATCGGCCCCGTTGAGTTATTCGTGGAAGGGGCATGATGATGAAGCAAACACAGCGGCCCCTCTACCGGTGCCTGCCTTGCCCTCTCTGACATCCTTGTCATCTCCACCGCCCCAGAAAGTTGAGCCCGCTAAGCAATCACCACTGCTGCCTCGGCCAGTTATCCCTTCCTTGCCGACTCTACCACCCCTTCCTGCTCTACCGATCTTCACCAAGCCGGAAGACGTACCCAAGCGACCGAAAACTGGGCTAGGAATGCTCGAGTCCAGCTACGGAGGACCTAGTCAAAGATGGCCGAGTCTTGGCCTGCGCGCGTTCGAGGCTCCGGCGGCTTTCTCAAGTTTTCCGTTGCGAAAGTTTCAGAGTATGGCTCCGGTGGAGCCGCAAGGCTGCAGGTTTTCGGAAAGGACTGTTACCGTTGGTCCTTCTTACCCTGACGACTCGGCATTGCTCTCACCCCGCGTGGAGACAATGACAACGAATCCCCTTCGTCAAGTACCAGAAGTGGCGGGCATGCGCTTTGTCGAATCGCCTCCCGTGTCCAGTGAAAAAGGGCTGTTCTCGCCGCGAGAGACGTCGTTCCCCCAGGACTCGTTCTCTTTTTTCGGGCGGATGATGGGGTTCGGCAGACCGCCCCAAGCGGCCGACCCTCGAAGTCCGCCGACAAAAGGTGAAACGCCAATAACACGATCCATCGACGAACTCATGTGATGATTTTTGATGAGCCTCTTTTCTTTCTTTCTGCTTTATTTTACGAGCCCAATCCTACGAGCATGTTGATTTCCAAATTCGGTACTTGGAAATTTCACCACGGACCACTCGATTTCATCATACGGCCGTCTTTTCTCTCATACAATCGGAATATATATACGTGCCGTGGTCATGACGACCAATCGCATGCATAGCATTTGCAGGCGTTCTTTCCTTGTGTACAACAACATTTCGCTATAATTCGGAACAAACGCTACACATCGAGTGTATGGAAATCTTTTCTATATGCTTGTCTGCACAACTCAAAATAATGGTGAGAGTCAAATAGAAGTGCTTGATATAATCCTTTCATAGGACAGCAGCCAAGACGGCAAAGAAACGACAGCTCCGAATCACCTTGAGTCTTTATCCATCTGTGATGGACTGCATATTTCCTTGCGTCTGATTACGCGAAAGAAGCTGGCCACAGCGAACAGGGCGTCTATATTTTCGTTTGCGTTGAAAGACGGAAACAGATCATGAAAGGACCCTTCGTTCTGGGGTGCCGCTTAGCCTCACCATTGGCTGTGTGCGTGCACCGGCTTCTCTCGGCTTGGACACAATATCCGTAGCACGTCTCCGTACATACCAATATTCACTTTTTCAAGCATGATGATGAGCGAGGAGGAAGGGTAAATAGGAAGCAGGGATGAACACATGTGTTGAACATAGTAACAAAAGCATGGGAGTGGTTGTGTAGCTTTTGGATATTTTTCCATCTTGTTTGGGAGGGTGGTGGGCATGTATCATCCTTGGCATGAAAGAGTTTCGTTGACGGCGGGCGCCATCAGTGCCTGGAAAGAAAGTAATGAAGAAACGTCATATTGAAGCAAGCAAGATGTCTTTTTTTTTCAAAGTTTTGCCTGTGTCAATTCAACCCATGTGAAAGGGGACACATGACCGAGGAACCCCGTATGCCACCACTCTATAACGGATATATCCATCTTGGCCGCGGAAAAGACGGGAAATTTCAACATGTACTATTACCCAATTGCGCCGTGCGCCAAAAAAAAAAAAGCAACAAATGAGACGTCGTCCTTGAAGAATTTTTGTATGCACATTGCAACATCTCGACAGCTATTTTACCTTGTCGCGGCTCCCGTCTTGAAGCCATGTTAAATTCACGACGACATTTCAATCGAGCACCACAAAGATTGGACCTTGCGGGCAAATGTGTGCAATCTGTCGTCGTCCGTTTTAGTCATTCTTCTTCACGCCAGCCTCCCGAGCAGCTTCCTCCCTGGCCATCTTCTCCCGTCGCGCAATGCCGGCCTCGACGCCGATTCCTCCAAAGACGAGGCCCACGCCGACCCATTGCATGCGCGTGAGGCGATGGCCGAAGGCGACGACGGACAAGATCATGGTGACCATTTTGCGGGTGACGGTGACGGTGACGAGGAGAACGGAGGAGAAGGTGGATAGAGTGTAGACTTGTTGATTTTTCAACAAAGTTAGTTTTTGCAAAAACAAGAACAAGAACAAGACAGAGCAGGCGGGGAGAAAAACATACAGATAAAGACTTGGCCGACGGCCCCACAGACTGCGAATCCAAGGACATCCTTCCAGACAGCTGGGTGGCGGCGCATAAAGTCCAGAGCGGCCGTCAGTTCGCCTGCACTACCGGCGACGTCGTCCATGCCGATCCACTCCCCGACGCGCGTGGCCACGAGATGGGGGCTGGCGAGGAGATACGAGCCGGTGACGAGAGTGCTCATCATGTTGTTGGCGCACATCATCTGCGGGCCGCTGTACGGGCGAAAGGTCTGGAAGATGTGGTCCTGAGTGGTGTTGGTGAGGCCGTCGAACAGCAGGTTGATGCCGAGAAGCAGGAGACCCCACGTCAAGCTGGCCTCGTCCGCCCTGGACGAGGACGACTTGCTGTGCTTCTTGCCCGAGTGCAGAGTGAAGACGGCGACGCCGGCCGTGACGGCCGCCACGACGAGATACTTGTACAGAGGGTAGCGCTTGCGGAAAATGGTGATGTGGAGGAACATGACGGGCAGGAGCTTGCAGCTCTTGGCCAGCAAGAAGGTGATGTAGTCGATGTGCGCGAGGCTGGCGTACCCAAAGGGACTGGCCAGACTGCTGGTGACGGCGACGAGGGCCAGAGGGCCAAGGATGCGGCGCGATGGAATAATCGGAGGCGCGGAGGAGCCCTTGGGAGTCGAGAGGACGAGGTAAGCCGAGCCGACCGTCGCTGCAAATAGCGACTGCACCGTGTTCAGAAACACGGGGAAGTGCCAGCGCTCCGGCGCATCCTCGGAGCCGTGCGGCGTCGTCGTCAATTTTTCTTGGAGATACGCCCAGGTCAAGCTGCAGAACAAGATGTCTCTCAATTCAGATGTTCATTCTTCAGGCGACGACGTGGGGACATGTTCGGGCGCTCTGCAACTTACAAAGAAGCGTAGATACCTGCGACGGAGATGACGAGCTGCATGAGACCTGCGTCTGACCTTGAGTCATGCACGGAAACATGAGCAGCCTCGAGATGCCCATTCGCTCCTTTCACTCCTTTGACTCCTTTCACCCGTCCATCGTCTCCATTGGTTTCGTCCCAAGTCGCAGTCTGTTTGTTGAAGAACTCGGACGAGGATTCGCGCTTGACGGGGGCTCGCTTGGTACGCGCCATATTGGAGGAGGAGGAGTGGACAGATAGGTAGGTGCTTGATGATGTGTCTTCAAGAACAAGTTGTTGTGAGCAAGGACTCGAAAGTATCCAATGGATCCAGGCCGATGGCAGATGGAGAAGTTGGGGCCAAATTCGCAAATGGCCATGGTGGCTTCATTGGCTTCATTGGCTTCATTGGCTTCATTGGCTTCATTGGCTTCATTGGCTTCATTGGCTTCATTGGCTTCATTGGCTTCATTGGCTTCATTGGCTTCATTGGCTTCATTGGCTTCATTGGCTTCATTGGCTTCATTGGCTTCATTGGCTTCATTGGCGGCTTCATTGGCCGTGGCTTCATTGGAGCGCGGCATTTCCTCACTGGGGCCCCTTGAAGGAGTCGAGCCGAGTCGAAGGACCCTGCCAAGTCAGCCCAAGTCAGCGCTAGCGCCGCAAAGTCGGGCCAATCCCGACGCCACATGCACGCATGCACACGTGCACTCAGGCACAAACATCACACAACCAACTTTACAAGTGGCAATCGACCAGCTATCTAGTAATTTTGTCTCTTTGCGTATGGGAAACTATGGCTACATTGTACACTCCGTTCGGGTGTCCCATCAACCCCCCAAAATTACGTATCGTCATCAATCATGCTGCGGAATGTAGAGAGGGGCTCAAAAGCCACCATGACTTTAAGGCGACTCGTGAACCCAGAGAGGCGAGCAGTGAAGAGGTTGTGTTGGGGGTATTTGAGGCGAGCGAAAACATCATCTGCCATTAAAATGATATCCAGCGTCCCAATGCGCGAGCTGAGTGGCAACGCGTTCAAACGCCGGTCGATACTCCGTAAAGAAAAACTAAAAAGGAGCATCTTCGAGGAAGTGGGGAATACGAGAGTGGTGTCAATGGTGACTAGAAAAGTAGAGACTGAGAGCTGAAGCAGCTACCGGTGGGCATCGACATGGCCACGTTGGGGGTGAGCCGAGCTCCATGTCAGAACGAGAAGGCAGAAGCCCAGGCTCTCCAGTCGACCGAGGATTCCAGGCGGGCTGAAGTGATATGAGGATGTGCAGAAGTGTTTCCATGTCGCATGGTGTATTGACCAGGTGGATGGCCAGGCGAACCGCTTCATGGAGAAAACGGGCATATGTGGATGTGAGGAAAGTGGTTGAAGAAGTTGAGGCAGGGAGTAAATAGTTGATGACAGTAAAGGTGGCTGTCGGACAATGGCGTCATCGGATCAAACCAAAAGTCCGCATCGTGGATTCAGTTTCCTCCACGAGTAGCCATTTCGATGTGTGAGTTGTAAAATGCACCAAGAGAAAAAAAAAAAAAAAAAGAGGGGAAAGAGAAAGAGAAAAGAGAAAGAGAAAACAGCTTCGGGAGTAAAGCCAAAGAAAATGGATGGAGTTTTGGCGGCTGCTTTGACATGGCGACCGCATCTGTAAATTTGGTTTGTTTTTCTTGGTTTCCTGCCTTGTTTATTGCTGCTCGCAACCAAGTAATGCAAACAGCCGAGAACGCGATCCCCGTTCCTGCAGGGAACTCGAAGCCTTGCGGCAAGTCAGGTCTGGACGCGTCCAAACCTGATTCAGATGTACCTTTTTCACATAGGGTGATATGGAAACAAAACGCAAAGTCACTCTCTCTGGAGCGCATCGTGGATGTAGTGTAGCAATCTACTCTGGTTCCTGCGACTGGCTTCGGCGCATTTTCTCCGCCTCAAGATTCTCATATAAGAGGAATAAAGCAGACTCGTTGGCTTTAGCAGTACCCATAATAGTGAACATACGCTCGCCTGTTTCGTCATGTGGTGCCTAAGCGTAACATCAATCAGCCTTACGTCTTTTCGGTCAGGAAAAAAAAGGGGACGGAAAGGGGACAAAAAGAGGAGAAAAAAGAAGAAAAAAAAAACCGCCCGAGGGGGGCCAATGACGTGGGAAGGAATATATACCTTGGCAATGGAGATGCGGGCTCCCGACGTCTTGCGAATTTCGCTGATCTTGCTGCCACCGCGTCCGATGATGCAGCCAACCATATCAGCAGGGATGCTAATATTCTGCGTCTGGATTTCCTCTCCATTCTCGTCATGAGTGGGGGGCCCGCGGCTGGCTGCGTCGGAATCAGATCGACGGTTGAACGGTCGCGCGCCGCCGCCATTGCTGAAGTCAGCTCCGTTGCCTGTGCGCATAACACGGGGGCTGCCGTATTCGCTTCTGCCGCCGCCGCCGCCGCCGCCGCCGCCGCTGCCGAAGCCGCCGCCGAGGCTGCTAGACCCGGCCTGAGTGCGTACGACAGGGTTGTAGAGAACGGTACCGGTCCCACGTTGCCAGTCATCAATCAAACACTTGCAAATCTCCCACACAGCGCGTTGAATGCCCTCTGGCGTACCCTGAATCTCGACAATTCGTTCGGTGGATTGGGGGAGCATTTCCTTTTGGGCGACCATGCGCACGCCAGAAACATCTTGTATATGCTTGATTTTGAGACCTTGTCTGCCAATAATTGTGCCCATCTGGTTGTGGGAAATGAGGAGTTTGATAGCTTCGCAGAAATGTCAGTTGCGTGCACATGCGATTCAATCAACACACCACACTAGACACGTTGTGGAAGACTCACGATGGGTACCGTTGCTTTGAACAATTCCTCCCATTCCCATAGCAGGAGCGCCCTCGAGCAAGGCTCTGGCCACAATGGCGTAAGCCCTGGAGATGGCATCGCATTCTCCAGTTATCGTAAGAACGCGATCGTGGACACCTTGAACTACTTTGCTGACGCCGGCCTTGACACCAGTCTCATCACGGAGATCAGCAACATTCTTGCCACCTTTGCCAATAATCACGCCCGCTTCCTTGGAAGAAACAATCGCTCGAAGAGTAAGTAGGGCCTGAGCGTATTCCTCGTCCGTCTTAGGGGCGAGCTCGCCATCAGGGCCGAGTCTGTCGTCCATCTTGAGTTGATCTATAGGGTCAATAAGATCATTGCCATTGGCAGAAATGACGTCCTGGGAGCCAGACATGTTGATTGCGAGTCAAGAGGCGGTGTCGAAGAGGCGGGCGGATACAAGATGAGCGTTGTTGCGAGCAGGATAAAGCTCGTGCCTTGAAACCGAAAGCCGAAAGCTCTGCAAAAATGACGGTGTGGAGGGGGGGGGGGGGGCGTGGTTGTGTGAAGGAGAAGTCTGTGCTGCTACGAGGGTGTCAATAAGCTTGATTCTAGCTGAAGAAAAGACACGCAATGGACGAATGGTCGACGGCGAGGATCAAGAACAGAAGCGAGCGACATGCATGTGGCCATGGAATAATCTTCTTGTCAAGCTTGGTGATGAGGAAGACGAAGCTCACGTCGCATCCTCCCCCACGATGCAAGTGCGGTGCGCCTGGGCAAAACATGGCAGATTTGAATTGTCACTTACCTCAATGTCCCGGGACGCAATGACCGGAGATGAAGCTGGAGACGCGCAAGACACAGTAGGCTACAATCGGCGGGCTGAGCAGGCTCGAGATGGTCGTGAAGGGTAGTGGTTGTTTGTAGTGGTTGTTTTTCCCTTGGCTTGGCAGGACGGCGGGACGTGATGGCGGGGTTGGCAAATTGGTGGTGACCAGCTCGGAGGGAAGGCGGAGACGGAGCTGATAAAGTAGAATGAGAAGGCGGGATGGCGGGAGGGAGGGAGTGAAAAGTGGGTGGTGAGGTCGAATTTGAGGAGTTGATGAGGAAGAGGAGTAGTAGTAGTAGTAGAGTAGGGGTAGAGCAGAGAAGAGTCTGCAGAATAGAGCAGGAGAGGAGGAGGCGGGAAGGAAGAAGAGGTACGGAGAAGTGGGTGAAGAAAGAGGATGCGATGGGAAGAGAGTCGTCGCGCAGGATGGGATGGGATGGGATGGGATGGGATGGGCGCTGGGGAAAAAGGTCTGGTCCAGTCATTCAGTCATTGACAGGCGAACGAACGGGCGCGTGCAGGCGAGCAGCCGGTGGGGTTGTCAACTTGTCGTAGCCTCGTAAGGTGGGTTTAGGTGTCGGCTGGAAGGGTCACTGAGGGTGGACTTTTCGTACACAGACACCCACTGCCGGGGCCACTGGAACAGCTGGAGAAATGCCTGGAGGGTCCACTGGCAGGAGCGACAGGCATGGCCATGCTGCCATGCTGCCGTGGTACAGTGGGGTGTACGTACACCACTGTACGCACGACTTGCAAGTTGGGTCTCGGTTTGGAAACAAACTTGAACCACCCTCCCCGCGTCGGACAACGGACAGTTGCAGCATCGGGGATATGCTAACAAGGGTATATTTGTAGGACTTTGATGCTGAAATCATTCAAAACGTGTACTATGTACTTGAACTCCATACTGACAAAACTATTCCCCTGAACGAAAGCCAAATCTTCAAATCGATGCGACAGCCTTTCCATCTCAACTACAACTTTTAACTTGATTAAATGACGGCAAGGTGACGTCGGATTCCGGAGAATTGAAGACCCCGTCTAATTGTCATGCGCGTGACTGAGGCGCCGTCTTCAACGGCCGTCTGGCGGAGGCGTATCCAAGTCCACTGCCTCAACCATGTTTCGCTGCACCTGAGACCTGCCCACGAGTTCGTGGAAAAACTTGGCCGCTTCGACGCTCTCGCGCCTCACTTTGTCGGCTTCGTCGCGCTTCATTCCTAGTTCTTTGACGCTTTGCTCCAAGCCGACGCGCAGGCTGTCGGCTGGGAACCGGAGAACTTTGCGGACCGATGACGAGATTCGAGACGAGTTGGCGTGAATGTAATCGAGTTCGGCGAGCTGCGAGGAGATCTTGGCAGCCAGTTTAGGAGGCAAAGAATTGGGGATTTGCCCGAGAACATATGTAGCCCCGGCAATGACTGTGATATAAGAGTCAACGAACTGATACAGCTAGGAAACATCCGGTGCAAGATCAGGGCAAGGGAAGAACTTACCAGCAATGACTAAACCGGGGAGGATAAGTTGCCGCAAGTTCCCATTACTTAGGACCCGTGTCGCGATCAATGCTTGATCCACCCAGCTGCTCACACCCATCATCTTGGGCACGACGGCACCCGCCACCGTCAGTGCCATACCTGTGCCTGCAAATTTCTCTTGACGCTGCAGGAGAGTCGACCAGTCCACGAAATCCCAGAACTCGGTGGGGACATGGACTTGGCGCGCCAGCGCATCTCGCTTCCTCCGAAACATGACATCAGGTCGGAACTGCAAGTTTTGAAATTCATCTCCGACATGCAGCAGACCTAATTGTTTGATCGCATTGACTCCTTGAACACTTCTGACCCGGGCTTGCTCCTCACAACGGGTAACCGCATTGGTGATGTTTGATAACATGGCCTCCTTGATATCGTCTGCGTACTGGAAAGCGCTGAAAATGCCAGGGTAAGGCACATCGTAGTTCATCTTGCCGGCTTGCGTGATGGCAGTATTCAGCTCCGCCCGAGTGTCATCGTAAACCTCCTGGCAGGTGCCTTCAATATCGCGATCTATTTTTTCGCTGACTTCGCCCTTGGCCTTTTGGCTCGAAGCAAGCTGAGGCTCTAGTTCTTTCAGCTCCGATGTAACCCTCTCTATCTCTGACTGAGCTACTTCTTCATTGACAGTAGCTAGGGTGTAGACATCGTTGAGAATGTTAAGAAGGTACGTCCGTGCCGGGGCAAGTTTTGATCTTGCTCGCTTCTCCAGCACAAAACGGCGCAGAGACTGCTCTAAAGCTTCAAAGTCTCGAATTTTGTCGAGGTCCTTGCTCTTCCCTTTACCACCATCGTTGGGGTCATTGCCATCACCGTCGCCGTCGCCGCCGCCACCTCCGCCGGCATTTCCACTACCACTGGCCCCAGGTCCCCCTGGTGGTGCCGGACCCGTAGGAATAGCGTTGCTGGAAACGAAGTGGACCAGATCTGATGATTCCTTATGAGTATGTGGACTAAGTCCCCCGACTTGGCCAAGGATGCGCTTCTGGCAACGAGCCTTGTCTTCGATATTGTCGAAGCCGTTCACCACGATGAACAAATATGCCTTTTCCGCAGCAGCAGCCCAGATAAATTCCTTGGCAGACTGTGTAAAGTGATTTGCAGCAAACACAACAAACACAACAACATCGATTTCTTCCTGTCTGGCGAAGATGGCAGTCGTCTTGGTTGTATCCGAATTGAGACCAGGGGCGTCAATGAGAGCAATGTCAACAACGCCATTATTGAGCAGACTCTCATTTGCACCTCGGACATCCCTAACGTAAACTTTGCACTGGGTGTAAGTCTCGTTGTCTGAGACAAGCTTCTCCAAATCAGCCAACGAGTAGACATCGTAGGTTGTCTCATCGTTTCTGCTGTAGTCGGCGTCCTTGTGCACTGCGTGCACCTCCTCGATACTAGCATTCTCTCTGGCATCCAGGACCTCACAGAAAATGGCCGTGCAAGGTTGCTGGTCCTCGGGCAAAACCTTTCGACGCAACAGGGCATTGCAGAAGGTTGATTTTCCAGCATTCAAATCACCTGTGATGAGGACTTTACTTGACGTGTCTTCAATGCGCTCCCGGAGGGACAGAAGATGCTTAATGCTTGAGCTGATTTTGCCATCAAGGAGTGAAGCAATTGAGTTCTTCTCCAGAGATTGTACTAGCTCGGCTTGGTTTAGAGCTCCCAATTTCAAATCCAGCTTCAAGATGGATAATTCTTGAGCTATTTGGGGAGACACCAGTCGTGGTTCTGGGACGGGACGAGTTTCGGCGGCGCGACTCGATTCGACACCGGCATCGATGGAAGTCATGGATCGTACAAGAGCCGGGGCCTGTGACAATGGTTCTGAAGAGGAAGACTCTCCAATCACGGAGCAAATGCGCCCCATGCCAGGTCGTGAGCAAGACCTCTCAGAGGTTGAGGAGTCGGTGGGTCGGATGGGGGGATAATGAGCTGGCCAGTCCTTGTTCATCTGCTGCAAGCTTTGCAATAAGTCGAGCACTTTGTGTATTGACCTTCCCAGAATCGCGCGCTGCCTAAAGTACCACATCTGATGACTGGCGCTGGCCTGGCCCCCTCCTGGCTGATTCGCCGAGTTTAGGTTCATGGTTGAGCCCGGCGTCAAGGTCGTATGGTGGTCTTCGCCCGTGACGCTACCGCCATAGCCAGAGTCGACATCGATCATGTTCTGTAGTCGCGTGGCGTGTTCGGATGTTGACCCAGTGCCAACGGTCATAAAGTGTGGCCGAGTCGATGACGAGGTATCCGATGACGCCTCCTTTGGCGCGTCTGCGTCTGACTCGGTGCGTAGGGGCCCCTTACCCTTGCCGGTAAAGTAATCGTGGCTCATTATGAGAGGCTTTGCATGGGCAGCATGGTCAAAACGCCGACGTTGGGTGGCAAGTGATGCCAAGGGGTGGTGAGTTGTATGAGGAGGAGGAAGGTTTATTACATACGGAGGCGCGCTGAAAGTGGGCGGATTTGTCAACGTTGCTGCAGGACCCGACTCGCCAAAAGTGGAGGACACCCGGCAGACTCGGGGCGCTGTGGTGGGTGTGTGGTGGGTGCAGGAGGCGGGAAAAAGTCGGCGTGGGGAAACAAGGGGACTGTCCACTTACTAGACGTCATTGAGCCTGGTGTGAGTGCCTGAGGCCGCAAGCCTGACGGTTATCAACAACCCCCAATAACTTGCAATGTTATTGTGGACGCCACTCATGAGTCAGGGAGGCCAATTGCCCAATTACATAATTGCTAGTTTTGCATGTGCATCTGTGCGTGCCCACGAGCTGATCCTCTGTGTACCTGCCGTAAAAGTATGCTTGGTCGGCCATGGTTCGAATGACCATTTCATCATCGTTGTCGCAGTCGCTCTTCATGCTGTATCCAGAAGTTCTTGCAAGCTCTATGACCCCAGTGATCTACCCACCATTCCCCGAAGCTGTCTTCTACATCAAAATCCACCTTTCTCACGCGCTCCTCTCGTTTCAGACCACAAATGATGCAAGACTTCGTTGCCGTAGGAACCATTTTGGCCGTCTGAATCTGCGGGCTTTCTGTGAGCTCTGGAACCCTCAAATTCGTCGACTTTGCTGTTGCCACGGCAGATCGTAGCCTTCCCACGTATTCTTTCCATGTGGCAACGACATCCGCTGCCTCGCGATCTTCTCGTGTAGATTGCGTCTTGTCCACGCCAGCAAGTTTCATGCCTTTACCTACAGCCGCAGAGATAGACATACTTTTGGCCAACATTTTATCACGATGCCAGCGGTGTTTGCGCCCTGCAATAACACGTGCAGCTGTGGTGGCGATGAGGACATATCCTCGAAGGAAATTCACTGTCTTCGGGTTTGAGAGAACTTGCTGCTTGATGGTCGTGCTTTGGCCCGACACAAATTTGAAGAGGAAATCTCCGCTACTGAATAGTTCAGGAAATACAGAGAGCAGAATGGCGGGGGGCGGGACGTTTATAGGCGGCGGGACGTTGTCGTCGACCTTGACAGACGAAGAGCAACCTTCCTTTCCTTCATCCCAAATCCAACTCTGCCCAGCATCATTCGAAACAGCCGTTTTGTCAGATGCAGGGGCGACACTGCTGCCTCCGTTGCTACCCGGGAAATCATCCCATGCTGGCCATTCGTCATCCTCGGATGTTGCCCTAAAGGGAATGTTGCCCGTTGGCGCCGGATTCTTCTTCGCATCCGGTGCAGTTCTGGAGCCTTTCGACGTCAAAATTGGTCTGACAGTGATGGGCCGTTCATCAGATACTTCTGATGGCAGGGGCTGACCCTTATGTGAATGTACTTGTGTGGATTGCGGGTTTGTCGTTGTGGACATTGCCCCGAAGCTCAATGGGCCTGTATAAGCATGCAGCTCCCCCTTTCCCACATTCTTCTTTGGTATTTCGATTGGCGGATCATCAAGACCTAGCAGGTCGAGAGCGGGAGCAACGCTAGAGGCAACCGGTGCCGCTGCTTTCATTCTGGGTGTGGGATCTATTGCTTCGAAATCACCAAAGTCGTCAGATTCATCTTCATTCTCGCCTCCATCCTGCAATTCAAAGTCGTCTGCATCGAATAAGACATTGGGATCACTTGGAGCAGCCTTCATTCGAACTCTTGTCTTGGATGTCCGTTGAGACCAGTCAGATTCTGGCCTCTGGGCCGAATGATTATCAAAGGGGCCGAGATCTAGTGCATTATGTGTCACCACGCTTGTCGTTGAATTCTGAGCGACATCCAGCCTGGATTGTTGCGGGCCAGAGGCAACAGTAAAAGAGTCCCAGCCGGCGATAGTTGGAATAGTAGCGTTAGCCTGAGAAGTTGGAGCAGGTATTGCCACTGAAGCTGCGGTCTGATCTGCTACTTCGAAGTCCCCCCATCCATCATCATCGTCCGCTGGCGGCGGCGCAGTGGTCGTTGGTTGAGTGTCTTGAGTACAGCCGCTCATACTAGTCGAAGAGTTTTGCAACAATGACCATGTTGGTATCGGATGAAATGCCGAGTTGCCATTGTGTGATGGAGATTTGGGCTGTTCTCCCAATAGACTGTTCGACTGTGCGTGAGTAGATGAGGGGGCGGGTTGACTGTTGAACTCGGCAAACAAGTCTGCTGACATGATGCAAGAATCATACAAAACACACGCTGACAGAAAACGGCATGAATGGACGGCGTGACGGCCGACAGAAACAAGGAGATGCCCACAAGGAGAGGCCCTTTACGCCGGAGGATGTCGTGCAGATTGATTGACGTCACCCGTTGCCGGGCCGTTGCTGGGGACTCGAGTGCGGGCCAGCGACCTCAGTAAATTGGCCGCGGGCGCGGGCGCGGGGCAGTAGGATCCGAGGTGTGCGCTAGACGAGACTAGACGAGACGAGACTAGACCAGACTAGACCAGACTAGACCAGACTTCTGACTCCAACCTCCTCCGCGTCCCATCATCAACTGTTCACAACTACATGACCTAATCCGTACTGACCTCGCCCATCCGCCGTTCCCCTCCCTATCGACTGGCGTCAACGGCGGTTTTCTGCCGAACCAAGGGGAGCCCCCCGTTTGACGTTGGCCGGGCCAGTAAACACGTCAGGCTGTCACCATGAGATCACTCGAAGAGACCCAGTAAGATCAGATTGCGGTGGGCGTTGTGTGAATCCTGATAGGAAGCGGGGTGGACTAACGCCGTTGTTAATATTCCAGGTCAAGATGGCAGACTACGCAGAAACACAGCACAAGCCTCGATGAGCTGCATCGCGCCGTCAAACACAACGGGTCTTCCAGTCCTTGCTTGTCCGGTTGTCGGTCCGTATGCTGGAAGGTGAGTTTGTGGAGCCATGCATCCGATTTCTTTACTTCTATGCCTGTGCTGCTGGAGGGATGAGAGTGAAATGACACGGCATCTTTGCTGACACATCAACCTGACCAGGTCTTTATGCTGTCCACCAAGGGCTCGCTCTCTAGCTGGATGGAAGCACTGGAAGACGGTAGGCGAGCTTACCAGAAAAGGAGAGTCCACTTTCTGAAGTATATCCAACATCCTGAAGCTCTGGCCGAGCTCACTGTGGATCCTCTGGCAGATGATCCCGAAGTACGTGCCGTATAGACAAGCGAAAGCACACATTGAACCGCTAACAGGACCTCTAGTCACCGTGGAACACTGTGCGCCAAGATGAAATAATCAGAGCCGAGATCCAGCAGGACGTGCAACGGCTTCCCGATGAGGTCAATTACCATGCGCGGGGCATCCAAGGCATGATTCTGGACATTTTGTTCATATACTGCAAAGTCAATCCGGACAGAGGTGGTTATCGCCAAGGCATGCATGAATTGCTTGCACCGCTGGTACATGCTCTCGAGCAAGATTCTATAGACAGAGGTACCCTGGAAGAACCGTCTCTGCTGGACCAAACTATGCTTGGTGTGCTGGACTCGGCGTTCATCGAGCACGATGCTTACGTTCTCTTCTCGCGACTGATGGAGCATGCGCAATCTTTTTACGAAGTTACAGATGGGACATCGCATTCACGCCGTGTCACTGACCCCGTCATTCTGCGAGAGCAGCGATCCGACATTGTCGACAGAAGCAAGTACATTCATGAAGTCTGCCTTGGAAAAGTTGACCCCGAGTTGGCTGCTCATCTCTCTGATATTGAGATTCTACCGCAGATATTCCTCATGTATGTGGAGATGAGGATTAATTGGGCGATCAAGTATCAAACGCCGGCACAGTCTGTTGGCTAACCAGGACTTTTCCCTCAGTCGATGGATCCGATTGCTGTTCAGTCGCGAGTTCCCTTTTCCTCAGCTTTTAGTATTGTGGGATACTATATTCGCCGTGGACCCCTCCCTCGAGTTGATAGATTTGATTTGCGTGGCGATGCTGATTCGAATTCGATGGCAACGTGAGGCTCCATCAGCATATCTACCCTCCTGTATCTGAAGCTGGAATAAATGCTGACGCCTTGGCTTAGTGCTCGAAGCAGATTACTCGGTCTGCTTACAGCTCCTGCTCAAGTACCCCGGCCCGGAACAGCCTCACGGTCCACAGACTTTTGTTGACGATGCAGCCTATTTGCGCAATCATCTCGATCCCGCAGGAGGATCTAGCCTCATTATGAAATATACGGGCAAGGTGCCGGAAGACCCAAACAACGGAAAAGCCACATCTTCGAGTCGGGATAACGAACGGGCAGCCAACTCTCTTCGACTAGGCGGAACTTTGACAAGGTCATCGTTGACATCTCCATCGCGGTTCACGCAACAGCAGCCTAGCATGGAAACGTTTCTCCAGGGCGCTGCCAAGGGCGCAAACCGAGTATTAGAGAGGGGCGAGAAGCTGGGAATAAACCAGGCGATTCGAGATGCCATGGGGGAAGTTAGGCGGAATGTGCAAAGCTTTAATGAAGCCCGACAAGCACAGAGATCCCCTATAGGCGAACTCAGTGATGAGGGCGCAGCGAAGGCACTGGCTGCCATGGAAAAACGCAACAAACAACTCGCTAGTCTGCTGCATGACACTGTGACGAACCTTAAAACAGTGACAATGAGCCAATCTGATGACAAGGCTAAGAGCTTGGAGCTTATAGAGGTGGCGGCGGCAAAAATCCAGTTCGTGCAGATATACCTGGAGGATCCTTCCATGGACATTCCCACTTTCTCGACTGCAGCCGGAGATGCTGCCATCTCCCCTTTGTCTGA
This sequence comes from Epichloe aotearoae, assembly GCA_000729855.1. Lineage (NCBI taxonomy): Eukaryota > Fungi > Ascomycota > Sordariomycetes > Hypocreales > Clavicipitaceae > Epichloe > Epichloe aotearoae. The sequence continues at coordinate 22,105 of JFGX01000073.1, read as the reverse complement.
AGACAAGACGACGAGAAAACCGGTGAATGGCGCAGAGGAAAATTCAAAAGAAATCATGACCAACGCAAAGGCCAAGAGGACTCAGCCTGGCCCTGATATTCCGGTCTTGCCTATCAGTGACAGCAAGTCAAGCGCCAATGGCGCAGAGCCGGAATATGCCCCGGATACAAGTGCCGTGGACGACCGGCCTGAACCAACTCGAACTCGGGAGCTTGAGGTTCCAGGAGAGCCTTCAAAACAACCAGATCCGCTAGGCAGCGTCATCGCTACTACGCAAAAGCGACCTGCTGCCATCCCCACCCGTTCTAGCCTAGCCCAGTCGTCATTCTCCTGGATGCTAGAGCCAGACGAGTCGATACCATCTCAGACCTCATCGGGAACTGGGCCCAAGTCCCCTCCCACACAGCACAGAAAAAGGGCATCCAAAAACATGAGCCGGGAGCGAAACGCGTTCTTGTTCGGCGAAGTGACTGCAGAGGTGGAGGGTGCCAACCCACTAAAGACGGATGACATATTCGGCATGGAGCCTATCCCGAAGCCAAAGGGTGAAGGGGTTGGGGAGTCATCACTGTTTGATGAGAAATGAAGTAGACACACGTGTGGCAGGAGGGTGAATTTAATGACGGCAGGGCTGTATGAGTAATATTTCGCACGAAACAAAACGAAACGAAACGAAACAGAGCGAGCTGTATAGGGCAGTATCTCTGATTTATCGGGATGGGGTGGTATTGTTTCTTGCTCCAGTATCCAGATATCTCTTTCTTGCTTGGACCGGGAGGTATTGTATGCAACGGACTACTTTCGCACGGCGGTGGGCTCGCTCGGACACGAAACTTTTGTAATAATCTAGCTTTCTCATCAGCCATACTTGGTTTTTGAAAACACTCGCAGACTGATTCGATGCATGTGCTACTTCCTCAGCGCCTTCTCCTTGAGCCAAAAGGTAACCGCGAATGCCGCCACGGCAAACATACATAAATCGTCCTCACCTCCACCGCCAAGTCTACCCTTGGCGGTGGAGGCAGCTAGCTGCTCGATACGAGCACGCCACGACGACGGCCGTGTCTTGGGCGGACGAGTCGGCGATGAGCTCAGTCAGGACGGTTGTGACGCCTGGATGAAAGCGCGGGCGGAAGATAGATGCCCTCTAGGTAAGTTGGGAACACCAAGTACCTAAGATGAAGATGAGCCGCACATTCGCACATCAACACATCAACTAGACTAGCTCTGGAATTCTCTTTCACGGAGACAAGACGAGACGAGGCGAGACGACGCCTTCCTTGCTATTCGTGCTGGGCGGAACCCGAAACGCGTCGAAACGCGTCGAAACACGTCGCCCTCGTGCCATGATTCCTTTTTCTTCCCCGTTGCGTGGCTTCACACATGACCAGCCGTGCGGATGGCATCGTACATGCAGAAATTGCAGAGAAGGAAGGGGAAAATGCCCACGTAGTTATTTTCGCATCGCTGGGACGATGCCATCAATGGCCCCATCGTGTCAAACCACATTCATATTCACCCCCCTGTCGTGTTGGTTGTCCAGGCTATGAGACACTCGCCAACGGCAGCCACCACGTCCAGCAAATCTTGGCACGACCGACGACGTACTTTGGCTGGCGTGCATTCCTGGATCAAGAACGCACTCGCACTCGCACTCGCACTCGGCAAGACGTGCAGAGGGCTTCTGATTGTCTTGATTAAAGGATGAAAATTCCCGGCTCCTCGACAAGACTGGCAGTGAGTTCGACGACCCCAATCGCTCGGTGCACTCGTCACGATGCATGACCGCTGCTGTGTCTTCTCTTGGTGGACACCTGCTGCGCCTCTGCCCTCCAGCCACGACACAAGCAGCGTCTGATGATTGACTACATATTGATCCGTAGGACCACCATGGACGGTACACTTTTCGGCGGTGGACCAAGAACATATCTGATCCAATAATCCGTACAGAAGTGATTGATTTTACGGATTATTGCCGAGTGCTCTATTTTGGGAGGACGGACTTTACGGACTCGAGACCTACGGATTAGTCCAATCAATACTGAACAACGTGACAATGAAGAGCGGAGGCCCGCAGCTGCGGGGGGCACGGCTTGCAGGGGTGGCTTGGGGAACCCGTCTTTTTGGTGGCGCAGCGGCCAGTTCTGCCAGTTCCGCCAGTCACCCCTGACCACCTGCGCATGCCAAGTCCGAGATTTCTTTTTCTGTTCCGGATCATCAGGGGCTGGCGGAATCCAAAACAGGGCCATACCATGGTGCTCTATTACATAAATCTCTTATGACCTCATTCATGTCTCGATCAGCTCTGACCAGCAGCCATCTTACTATCTGGCTAGCAATTCTGCTGGTACATGTATTTCGTCTTCTCCTCCATTACTTGACTGCGCTGCTCGTCCCATCCCCCCCGTCCTTGAGGATTCAGGATTCAGGATTCAATTACTCCGTATTAATTCCTCTGCTCATCTCAAAACACGCCTGCGCCCCGCAAATGCAGGAGTCCTCACCCCCCTGAGGGCACCGATACCCATACCCCGATAACTCGAGAACCCCCCTTAGCCTTCCGCCGTTGTGGCTAACAAGTGGCTCTGTTGTTTCGTCGCAACGCCGCATTACCGTCGTCCCAGGTTCAGACGCCGCTGGCTCGCATCTGTGCAAATATTAACCTCTAGTCAAGAACCAGACAGACACCAGACAGACAACAGACAGACAACAGACACCATGTTGGGTTTGCAAATTGCGCCGGCCGAGGCTCGCACTGGGGACGGTCGAGATACTCGAAAGCACTGCCCTCGGTCCCCGTCACCAACGGCAATAACCTGCCTCCTCGCCCAGTTCCCAAGGATACATCTAAACTGCAACTCCCACCCCTTCCTCATCCACCTCCCCTCTCTGCCCAGCCTCAAGGAAACGACGATGGCAAAAGCGTAAAGAGCATAGTCCGAAAGCCCGTCGGCTCGTCAGCACCAAACCCCATCACACCTCGGCCAGATGTCACCAGCACACACTCGCCGCTCCCAACCCCTTCTCCGCCAACTGGATCAATGGCGATACCAAGGCGGCCGATTGGCGGCCCTCTCAAACCTCCCTCACAGCCTACATCAATCGTCCCTCCGGAGCCTTCTCCCACCGACTCAATATGCAGTCTGCTGTCCGCGTATTCGCGCGAGCCCGACGCCCCGATGTCTGGTAGCACTGACACGACAGCGAACACCAGCAACAACCTGCCTGACTCAGTCGGTGGAAACGGAAACCACAATTCCCAAAACCAGCCTGCTGCGGCGAGAAGCGGCGGCGATTTGCTAGGGCCGAAACACGAAAGTCGACCACCCCCCCCACCACCCCCGAAAGGCGAGAGTGACAAACTCTATTGTTCACAACCAAAGCCTCTGCCTCTTGCCCCTTCACACGAGCAAACCGCATCTCCAAGTCAAAGGCCCGAAATCTGGAAGCGCCGACCGCAAACTGCCGAGAAAAGTAAAGAGCTGCCGGAACTTAAGCTCAATTACTCCCACGGTTCGACTGCCTCCATCTCGTCCATCCAGACCGCCGTCGTCATCAGAGTCTCTTCACACACCGACACCGACACCGACACCGGCACCGAGTCGAAGAAGGGTGTAGAGGAATCTAGAAAGGCGAGTCCAACACGACCGCTTGTCAAAGCCTTGCCGGGACGCAATATACGACCAGCAGCCAAGGACAAACCCCAGAACACGACATATTCGATGGGCAGTGCTGCTTCAAGAGCAATTCACCCCGGGGGCAAGTCGGCGACGTCGAGCAAAGCTTCCGAGCTCAAAAAATTCCCAGTACGAGTGGATAGCAAGCGGCCTCCCACACCTGAGTACAGGACAGGAGATGTCGACCCCCCGCCCCCGCCCCCGCTGAGCGACAATGTCACCAAGCCGGCATCGCCCGTCTCGGCTTCGGGGTCGCCAAAGGAAGGCATGGCGGAGACGGACACGCCCAAGAACCAGTCACCTCAGCCGTTCCTGCCACTGAAATCGGACAGCAGGCCAACAACCACGTTTGACTGGACCGCACTGAGCCCGATACCAGAACCCAGGCTACCCTCAGCGACGCCGGATCTTCGCCTAGCCACAAGTCTTCAGGATTTGCGACGAAGCGGACCATTCCCCCCTGATGAAGCTGATGAAGCTGATGAAGAGGTTTCCCCCTCGACGACACGGCCCGTCTTCTCTCCCGTTGACAGAAGTCGCGCCCTTAGCACCTCACCTGAATCGGCGTCGTATCGCTTGTCTCCTTCCGGACCCAGTGGCCTCGGCATTGTGTCTGCTCCTCCTCGATATCCGGCAACGGCCTCTGGTGGATCCGATGCCCGGATTGTGTTTTCAGACACGCAGGGGCCGATGTATCGTGGTCGCGACGGGACGCTGTACGCAGAAACGAAGATGACCGGAACTCCCGATCCCAAGGCCATCTACTTCCCGACCCGGACGGAGAAGCCTTTTGCAGCCGGCACCATCATTGCCTCGACGCCGCTGAAACAGTCCCACTATAACTGCTTTCAGAAGCACAAGACGATGAATCGTCAGTCAAACCGCAACTGCCCGCTCACTTGTCAGACGTGTGGCAAGGCGGATGTGGAGGACCGTTGGGTCTGCACCTTCTGCCACTTGCGCATTTGTGACAATTGTCAGCGAGCACTAAACGGGTACCAGAGAGTCCTGCGGAGTCTCGTAGACCAGCTGGGTATGAGCACTCCTCCCCTCAGCCTATCGTCCACATCACGGCCCGCATCTGCCCTTGGCATCGAATCATCTGCCTGATACAGTGATGAGTGAGGACGGATCCGTCTCATTTGTTCTCCGATCAGGCAGGTTCTTCGAGCTTGATCTTTTTCATACCCCCCCCCCACCCCCCACCCCTTTCTTTTCTTTTGTCATGGCACGTGAAATACCCGGATGAGATGAGTTATGTGGTTTGTGAAGGTGGATTATTGCGATGAGCGAGCATACTTGATAGACACGGGAAAGGAAGGCGGGAAGCAATGAACGGTTCGGTTTTGGTCTAATACGGGTGCTCCATAGAGGGGTCGGGAGGTGCCCGTTATAACGTATGTAGGTTTTTGTAGATTTGCTCATCAAAGTGGCCGGATGGCGCTTAGATTGACACAAATGAATCTGAGTGAAGACCTGAACTCGACATGCAGCCATCTATCTGCATGGCCTCCAATCTATCTTGTTATCAGCGCCATTTTTTTTTCGAGAAGCTGGTTCTGTTCTGTTCTGTTCTGCACACCGACATATGACAGAACATGCCGGGGAAGGTGCAGTGCAAGTGGGGTCCGGGTGCAGCAGTGTCAGTCACTCCTCAAAACTCCAACAAGAAGAAACCAAAACTCGGCCCGCGTCTTGCACACAAGTTGACACAACCACCAGCCCTCGCCGCAGTATCAGAATGCAGCCATGTCCTCTCTCCAGCGGACTCGCTCTCTGCGCAAACCGACAAAACCGCCTACGGCAGAGCCAGCAGCCTCGACTGCCCCTGCCCGTGCCTCCCGCAGCGCCTCTCCCAGTCGTCTGCCCGTCAAGCCCTCGACCCGACCAACGTCTGTCTGCGCCCCGGTGCTCGGCCGTTCCACCTCTCTCTCCTCCAAAAAGCAAAAGGCCCCCGCCGCGCAAGATCCCGTCAAGAAAGAGAGCCGCCATCCTCCGCTGAGCAGCGCCCACAGACCTGCGTCGGTCGTCGTCAAGACACGTCCTACCTCTGCGGGGGGCGGCGGCGGCGGGAGCGCTCCTCCCACCCGCGGCCCTTCTGCCTCGCACATTCGTGCCAAGAGCGCGGTGACGAGCCTGTCGGCTGCTACAGCTCTACGACCGCCGTCCAGGGAACGAAGCGCCGGTGCCACAGCTCTACGACCGCCGTCCAGGGAGCGGCGAAGCGCCGGTGCCACAAGCACTTCTTCCACCAAGACGGTCCACGGGCGAAGCGCATCCGCCGACAAAGGCCCATCAACGCCCGTGGGCAAACAACACACGACGACGATAACACCCTCTGCGGCGGCGGAGGCGGAGGCGGAGGCGGCGAAACCACGACTGCGACCGGCCTTCTCGACACTACAGCAGCATTACTCCCCTGCGAAAGCGCACAACCCCAAGCCGCTCACGTCGGCGATCCTGGCGCCGCCATCGCCGTCCAGACTCCCCGCCAACATCGCCGCGTCCGCGGAAACAAGCAGACTGCAAGCCGAGCTTGTCCAGCTGCACCTCCTCCACCGGGACGCGCGTGCCGTCCAGTCCCAGTGGCAGGCGAGCGCCAAGCAGAAGCTCGGCACCCGCTTCGACAAGCTCAGCCGCGAGAGCGCCTGCATCGCCGCGAGAGAAGCATCCGCCCTCGAAGGCGACAACGTCCTCGCCCTCAGGCAATGGGCCCGCAGAGGCAAGAACATCGAAGACAAGATGCAGGCGCTCGACGAAATCATGACCAACCTGTGGACGCTCAGCGAGCCGGCCGGCCGGCACGCGAGGGTTGTGCGCCGTTTCGAGCGCTTCGTCGACGGCGTGTGCGACGCGGAAGAGGCGAGGCAGTCTACTGAGAAGACGAAGACGGCCCTCGCCAGCCACGACGCCCTGTTCATAGGCGAGCTGGACGACTCGTGGCGCGAGGAAGTTGCCGCGCTGACGAGGAGACTTGAGGCGTGGAGAGAACAGTTGTCGTCCATCGACGACTTCGACTCGGGCTCCTCCGACTCGGACTCGGGAAGAGGCGGTGCGCTCAAACCCAGTCTCGAGAAGATGCTCTCCGGAGCAAGGGAGCTCATTTCCGGCATGCTAGCCGAGCTGTACGCCATGGGAGAGATTGAGCAGCAGGCGCTGGCGCGGGAGCACGCGTGGATCGAGAGCATGAATAGGGAGGGCGAGGATGAGCTGGAGCTTAATACCCCGAGAGCTGGTGCCGTGTGGCGAGTTTTGTAGATTTTTTCATTCTTCTTCTGTCTTGGGACACGACGTGAAGCTCATGTACTTGTGACTTTGAAATGAAGTGAAGCGAGATTGCGAGTAGGACTTTAATTGAATGGCTGGAATTATCAAAGACTACGTGACTTCGAGATTTTGAGAGCGGGAAAAAAAATTGAAAAAACACGTCGGCAATGGAGTGTACTAGTTGGACTATAGAGAGGCCAAGGCCTTTGATGGATGTGAGAACTGGCTGTCCTAGAAGGACATGACATGCAGGTTGCTAGCTGGAACATGGCCGTGTCGGACATGCGTCAGTTGAGACATTCGATGTAAATGTGGCCTCGTTCGCGTCGAGCTCCGTACTGCATCTATAGAATGTTCCTTCCTGGCCACGCCACACTTCTTTCGAGACGAAACTTCACTTGAGGCGTGATGCCCATTTCAAGCATCTGTTCGCGATGCTCAATTTTTTTTCTCAGTCCCATTGGTCTTCCTTGGACCCCTCCCCCCCCCCCCCGTGTCTGCTGCACGTTCATGGCGCCAATGAGATGATGGATGCCGGGCGGGAAAGCCCTTTTTTCTTTTTCTTGGCAGACATGCCGTCCGTCCTACAGGAACGCCTTTCTGGGGAAGACTACGCCTTCGACTGCGGCTTCGTCCACGAACCAGCTGCATCGTTCGCCGGCGGCGTCGTTGACCAGGGCGCAGGGCAGACCTTCTGACGAGTCAAAAATCTGCCTCATGATGTCCTTCTTGGCGCCGCCGGTGGCGACAAAGGCCACGCGCACGGCGTGGGTGACGACGGGGAGAGTTAGGGTGATGCGCCTCGGGGGCGGCTTGGGGGAGTCCTCGATCGGGGCGACCCACGCGTCGGACTCGCGGAGGACGGCATGGCCGGGGAACAGGGAGCAGGTGTGGCCGTCGGGGCCGCATCCGAGGAGGAGGAGGTCGAAGATGGGGAGTCGGACCGAGTCGCGGCTGGCGAAGCTGCTGACGAGCGCCTTTTCGTACTGGTCGGCGAGCTCTTGGATGTCGTCGAGGTGTGCCGCGTCGATGGGATGCACCGTCGGCTGCTGATGGGCGGGGATCTTGTCCAGGAGTTCCGCCTTGAGCAGGGCGTGGTTGGAGTCAGCGTGGTCCAGCGGCACGGCGCGTTCGTCGGCGTAGAAGATTTCCCATTTGGAGAAGTCGATGCTGTCCTGGGGACCTTGTGACGGGGCCAGGAGGGCCTGTGCCAGAGTCTTGGGCAGCGAACCGCCCGAGACGGCGACCTTGAACGAGTTGTGCCTCTCGAGTCCGGCGTTCTGGCTCTGCACAATGTATGCGCGCAGGGCGGGTGCCAGGGCGTCGACGCTGGGGAAGGCGTAGAGATTAGGTTGCGACTTGGGCATCTTGTTGGCACGGGCAGTATGAGGTCTTGAATGTTGCGCAGATGGACCGAGGTTACGTGTGTAAGAGAAGTTATCGAGATTCAGATGTCGATGACATGCGGCTGCTATGTAAGCTGCGGTGTGATTAGCGGGGTCAACACGGGTTCGTCAAAAAAAAAAAAAAAAAATCACCAGCAGGCGGGGGGATCCACAAAGGTCTGGCCTGGCTGGGTCAAGAATGAGATGGAAGATGGAAAGTCGCAGAACGTTGCATCGTGATGGAGACGTTATCTGCCGACGATTGCCTCTCCTGGTTTGGAACAGAGGCTTGGACCATTTGCTCCGATTAGCTGGCACTGGGAAGAGGGTCACGCAGTCGGGGTCTTCACGTCACGCAGCACAGCCTGCCTGGGAGGGGCCTGGTTGAATCCCGGCGGACTCAGCGCCACATCCGGCGCGATATCACCCTTGCATTGCAAGCATTGCAAGCATTGCAGCCATTGCAAGGGCATTGTCGAATTTCCATTGACCAAGAGTGGGATGGGATTGGAGAGGGGGATTAGGAAGATGCATCTATGTAATACACCTGTCACTGTACATATGTAATTGAAGCTAATGACTTCGGAAGCCTCTAGAATCTAGCTAGCTAGGTGGGTCGGGTACGAGAAGACCCCCTGCAGATTAACCCGCCAAACTGGGAATATTTATGTACATATATATTTATGCCTGAAGATCTGTACGAGCGGGTGGGGATGCCGTGACCTCGGGACGCAGAGTTTTTAATCGATAACGTTCCTTCCTCATCTCTTTGCTCACCCCACTCCGTCGTCCAAGGCTCGAGAGAGGCTCGAGAGAGAGTTCTCGGACCATTTGGACCCTGAATCAATGAATCAAGAAGAGGACCCTCCGTCAACTTGAGAACTGACATTGTTTGTCGCCTTTCAAGCCAATACCCAGGGATTGCCTTGCCTCACAACTAGGGTCAGCGCCTTTCGCAGTGCTTCGCAGTGCTCCCCAGTGCTCCCCTTGTGGTGGTGGTCGCGTACAATTACGAGATATTTCCCCCATCTTGGACACTCAGCGTCATCGTATCACGTCAGACAGCCAGCTTTGCTCAGCTTTGCTCAGCTTTGCTGTCCCGACGCTGCATTTCCTAGACATTCCGCCTGCGCTGTCTCATGTATCGAATGCTGTAACAACAATGGACGGCGTTGATTTCCGGGAGCAGCTGCTCGATCGCCGCCTTCAGCTGACCGAGGGCCTCGACGGCCAGCCATACGACCTGATCCTGTATCTCCAACGTGCCGTCGTGTATTCGCACTTGGGCTATCCGGATCTAGCTGCCGGGGATGCCTACAAGGCACTGCTTCTGACTGACGAGGTCAGCAACGAAGGATTCGAATACCATGAAAAGGCCATGGAGAGCCTGATGATGCACACCGGCATCCCAATTCCCGAAGTCATGGCTTATGGAGACCTTGCGCAAGGGTGGTCGCCCGCCGTCATCGAGAGCTTGGGCGGCGGCGGAGAGGCCGCGCGCCGTCTAGCAGGTCTCGCATCCATAAGAGCCTATCAAATCCTTTCCTTGAGCCTGTTGCTGTGTGGATGCTTGAAGAGTGCACACGGCTTTTGCGAACGTGGTCTCAAGCGGGCCCCCAAAAACACAGAATTGCTCAACATCAAAACCAACATCACCACTGTTGCTCGACGTCGTCTACGCCGGGATGGCTTCGACATGAACGACTTGCCTGACTACGGCCTTGTACGCCGTGAGGTGTATCCATGGAATCACCACGAGCCGGACCGATTTGCGCAAGAATCTCTCGATGCGCTGAATGCAGACCTCAAAGAAATGGCACCCAAGTGTGCGATTCAAGTCGCAACGCTGCCGATTCTCTTGGAAGGAGCCAGCGATACGGACCGTTACGACATCATTCCGACCTGCAAACAGCTTGGTGTTTTTGCCGTCGAGGACATTGAACCGGGAGAAGTTGTTTTGCGAGAGTACTCCCTCCTCACAGCCAACAATCGCCTAAAGGATCCTGTTTGCGACGCCTGTAGCTCCGACCTCCCGCCACTGGGCAGCGAAGATCCAGCAGTCAGCTGCGACGAGTGCCATGATACCGTCTTTTGCAGCCAATACTGTCACGATATTGCCCAGGAGCGCTACCACCCATCCGTGTGCGAGAAGGACGTGGATGCCATTGCCAAGGACTCGGAGGCGTCCGAGGCCGATGAGACGTTGTATCTGCTCCTCCTGTCTCGTGTCTTGGCTTTGGCTGCCCACCAAGATATTCACCCACTGGACGTCCGCGAGGTCAGGTTCATATGGGGAGATTTTGTTCCAACAGCAACCAATGATATTGACATCGCCCCCAACGCCGGACCACCTCCAGAGTGGACCTTGCCGTTTTCATTCAAGTACAGTATCGAAACGCCCCTTCACATTCTGGAGAAGATGGACATTGACATCTACACCTCTCTCCCCCAGTACGACCTCTGGGTGTTGAACACGCTGTATGCCAAGTTTCGAGGAACCGCATCCGCACGAAAGAGCCTCCGAGACGGCCGTCCGGATGTGGCGGCAGTCCATCCATACTGGTGCCTGGCCAACCATGACTGCGATCCCAACGTCACCTGGGATTGGGGCGGCAGGATGGTTCTGTGGGCTCGCAAAGAGCGCATTGTAGACGGCCGCGAAGGCGGCATAAAAAAAGGAGACGAGATCTTGAACCACTACTGCGACGTTTCCCTGCCGGTGCAGCAGCGAAGAGAGTGGGCTCGGGGCAGTCTCGGCGGATGGTGCATGTGCAAGCGTTGTAGAGATGAAGAGGCCGTGGCTGGCGAGCAAGAGTCAGGGGCGTAAGCAGAACAGCCTGACGCTGAGTCAAACAAAAATAGGCCCTTTTCAGAAACGCCGACACGCCCCCCAAAAAAAAAGGGACTGCATCTGATCGAGAAAAAAACCTGTGGCAAAAATCAACAAAGACGAACTGGGATGTATAGCGAAGAACGGCGAGACATGGACGTACGGACAAGGGACAGCCGGACCAGACACGACCGGAGGCCCCGTTCGACTTGTTGCATCCCCCGCCTCGTCATGATACGTCGATTCCATCTGGCATAGACTGGGGATGATTCGCCGTCTATCCTACCCATCGTACATGATCGAGAGCAGCTATTGCGACGAAACAGATTACTTTTATCAAGTTCTGACGCGAATACCTTTGCCAGCGGTTGTCCTGTGGAAGAAAAATGGAAACCCATCCGGATCCCACCCTCGCGATTCCCATATGCAATTGTCAAAGGCCAGACCAGTTCAGTCCGCAATGCAACCTGCGCATCATCTACTTGCTGCCTGGGGCGCGGGGAATTGGAAATGAGTTCATGAGATCGTTGCAGTAGTCTTGATATTATACCGAACAACGGGCAGGAGTATATGATTTTGAGTATTACAAGTACATAGGGGGGTGTCGGAGATGGGCACATACAATGGACGTACGAATAATGGGTAATATGTAGAATTTAAGCGTTTGCATCAACATTCCGTGGACTCTGTCGATTTGGTGTAGACACCATCTGCGTGCGTGGAAGAAGCCACAAGCAACACAACAAGCTGGGCGCAACAAGAATGAACAGAGGACTCTTTTACCGATTTGACCCAGGCAATGGTCTTGGACCGACAATTTGTCTTCTTCCAGACCCGATGTCCTGGGCCCCCCTGTTCTGCGAATCCCCTCGGGTGAAGCCACTCCACTGGCCGACATCCCAATGTCCTCCGACGCCTCCTCCAATTCCGTCCACGCCGTCACCAGAGCGAGCGGCCTTTGCCGTCTCTTTTTGCGCCTCCTCCCACTCCTTTTGCCGCTGGCGCTCCATTTCCATCTCCCGCTCGAGGAGAGACTTCGATGCCCACCCGCCGCCGGCTTTGGTCTGGGCCTGACTTTGGACACGTCTGCGGTCCCCGGATTCGCCCTCTGCTGTGGCGCCGAGTTCGCGAGCACACGTTTGGCGAGGCTGCGTTTGTGTGGGTGTTTGTGTAGGCGTGTGTGTAGGTGTGTGTGTAGGGGGGGGTGGTGTGTACTTGGTAGGGTCGGGGAGTGGGCGAGCGCCGACTCGCTCGCCAGTGTTGAGCGACTTGGCTTTTGGGGTGACGTTTGGTTCAGGCAGCGGTCGAGGAGACATCATTTGGGGTTGTGACTCGACTTGGATGGACTCTTCGGGAAGCGGTTCGGGAGACGCCTCGACCTTGGACTCTCTTGACTCCTGCTGCCGCAGCCCGTCGCTCCATTGGTTTTGGAGATAGTGACGCTCGTCATTTCTTGTCCATGATTCGTACCGGTTTCGGGCTCGCTGCGGTCCTATGGCGGACGGCGCCGAGGGAGTCGGCGATGCTGTCCGGCGGCGGCTCCTGGACCTGGGCTTGGCAGCGACGATTTCGCTGACGGGTCGGCTCGAGCTGCGTGTTTGGCGCTCCCGCTCATATTCTTCCTCTCGTTGGCGCGCTCGTTCCAGTTCCTTCTCCAGTTCCTGGCTACGGGCGCTTCCTCGTCGGTCCGATTCCACCTGTTCAGCTTGATACTGGCTCAGAAATTGGCCCCGTAGCCTGGCATCACTGCGACCTCTGGCTCGTTTGCGTTCTTGGTCGAGCTTGGCGGCTGCTTCATCTTCTTCCTGGCGTCTCTTCTCCTCGGCGACCTTCCATTGTCGCTCTTGCTCTTCCCATCTTTGCTTTTCCTCCTCGGCCTTTCGTCGCTCTTCCTCGCGCAGCCGTTGCGTCTCCTCTTCCCACCTGCGCTCCTCCTGCTGACGCATGGCCTCCTCCTCGGCTTCGAGCTGGGCTCGTCTTTGGCGCTCCTCCTCCTCCTGCCTTTCCGCCTCTATTTTGCGCTTACGCTCCTTGTCCGCTAAGCTGGGCACGCTGGGGCCTGCGCTTGTAATCTGACGCATGCCACCAAATGATATGCCCAATTTTCCCTGACTGGCGCCGCCCATGTATCCATACTGCGCAATATTCCATGCCGGTGCCGTGGTCCATTCATGTTCCCGTTTACTCCAGCTGCTAACAGGGCCGGGAGATGGAGAGCCGGCGGTCGGACTTTTCGCAGGGCTACGACGGCCGGAGGGTGTCGTGTCTCCCGTTTTGTGTGGCAGCAGCACGGGCCGCGCACCATGAAATGATGAGCAGTTGCTGTTGACGGAGGCCCCCCGACCACGGAGGCCAGTCGGGGACGCATATCCGGACGCTTGCGGGCTTAAGCCACCACCACCTGCTCGATTCTTGGGTCCTATGGGCTCCGGGAAACGACTGGCATCAGCATCGTGGGCGGCCCTGCTGAATGCGCCGAGGCACTGCATGACTTGTGCTGGATCTTTTTGCTCATATAGGTCGACGGTGAGGAACATGTCATGTTGGTGCAGGTTGAATGGCGGAGCTTGGCAGGCGCGAAGGAAATGTGAGATGTTTTCCATTTGGACAAAAGGCATGGCCGATTGTTTGAACTTGATACCGGGCGGCGGAGCGCCAAGGTTGATGAGCCTAAGGAGCACGGGTGAAGGGGTCAGCAACCGTTGCAACGTCGTGATGATTGATGCAGCTCGCTCAGCATCAAGGTGAGGAATCTCCATGAATGGGCGAGTGGGCATACTTGCACAGCGCAGTGCCATCCTTGAGGCCTTCCAGCAGATCCGAAGACGGCAGCTTCTCCCCAAGGGCCTCTTCGATCCAAGCACGGGCTTCGTTGGCAGCAGCCGGGGTATATTTGTCGAGGCGCAACTTGCGCAGGTCCTTGTCCAGGGACGAGACAGAGGCCATGGCCGTGGCGTTGGGATTCGAGCGCCCGAAGCAAGAGCGCTCTCGGAGTAGTGGCGGGCTGATGTTTGTCAAGGGTTGCAAAATACACAAACAAGACGAAAAAAGTTGTCGAAGGGAAGTAATATGTATGGCGACGACGCAAGGGCTGGGTGTGTGGGTGGGTGGGTGTACGTGGAGCGGGCAAGAAGAGGGACTCGGCTTGGCTTGGCTTGGCCTTTTGTTTGGCCTTTTGTTTGGTTTGTTTGGGCAGTTGCGGCGCTGGTAATGTCGTCACTATCATCAACAACAAATAATACGACCCCCAACTTGTTGTTGATCAAACCAGACCACCGCCACACGCACTGTGTGGCGCACCCCTGCCTCCAAGTGCGTGTGGCGCACCCATGCCTCCATCAAAGCATTTCCAAACCAACCCCACCCATCACCAACTCGCCCGCACACGCATCACACATCACGCATCACGCATCCCATCCCATCGCAGCCATGCCCCCAACAGCCGCCATCGGCCCCCTCGCACGCACATACTACAAATGGAAAGCCCTCCGTCTCCCCTGGCGCAAACGCTTCTTCATCGGTTCGTCCCCCCCTTCTCCCCTTTTCCTAATCCTCAAAATCCACACATGCCCCAAAACTAACCCTCCCGCCCAGGCTACGACCTCCAGGGCAACACCTTCTGGGAATTCAAGCTCACCTCGGCCGAAACCCGCTTCCGCCGCATCGTCAACTACCCTCGCTCCACGCACTACAGCCAGGTGCAGGTCTCGCCCCTCTGGCACCAGTGGCTGCGGCACATGCGCGCCGAGCCCCCGAGTCTCGAGGAGCAGAGCGGCGACGTGGTCCGGCAGCAGCGCATGAAGCATCTTGCCGCCGAGGCGGATGCGCGCTGGGCGGCCAAGCCCCGGGTGATGGAGGATGCGGTGACGACGAGTGCTCTGGGTGGGGGACCATTGCCAGTGCCACCCACGAATGTCGAGGCAACCATGTTAGAATCGGAACCGGAACCGGACGCGGGCGCGGGCGCGGGTGCGAGGGATACAGAGAAGCAGCAGCAGAGGAAGAGGAAGAAGAGTGCAGAGGTGAATGATGCATGGGCCAAGGCGAAAGCCCAGGGTCCTGGCGAGAATTGGCAACCTACGGCGTGGAATCCCTCCGCGAAGCGATGAAAAATATTGACGACTCACGAGTCATGACTGACTGCTTGGTAAAAAAAAAAATTTTGGGCATTGTACGACGTGTACATCAACACGGATTGAGCATCCTTATCCTGTACATTAATCATATTCCCCGTGTTTACATAGATATAAACGCAACAGCAGAAGGGGGGGGAGGAACGGGGGTATCTACATGTACCATAATACACTGTTGAAATAATTCTGAAGAGAAAATCTTGTAATCAAAAACGAACAAGAACAACGCCCGCTATGCTTCGTGAGAAGATTGACCCAGAAAACGCCATCATACGTGAGGTTTAGTTTAGTTCCCCCAAATTTCTTTTCTTGGTTTTGTTTTTTTCTCAAGCGGCCGCCGCCCTCAAAGCGTTCATCAAGGCACGAATTCTCTCCCCGGACCCGGCAAGCATGTCCTCCGCAAGAGCATCTCCTCCTGAGTTGGCGCGTCCTTTGCCCGTCCGCCTCTTCTTGGCTTTGGTCTCTCTTGCACGAATCCCCTTCTCGCAAGCCGCCTCGAAACTATCCGAGTACTCCAGCATGTCACTCAACCAAAGCAGCTGTATGGCGTTCTCCACCACGACGCTGAGTTTCGCATTGTCTTCCAACGCAACCGTATTGGCCGGAAGACATACGTAGCAGTGCTCGAGCATAGCCGTCGTCAGGCAGCCCACTGCGTCGGCCTGTGGATCAACTTTGCGGGGGTCTTCGTGGTTGTTTGGCAAGAGACAGTCGAACAGCTCTCTGATAATGGTGACGTGGACCTCGGGCAAAAGCGGGTTCTCCCTCTGGGTCACAAAGAGGGTGAAGAGCTCGAGACAAAGGTTCTTGATGCAGAGAGCGAAATCCTGATAGAGCCGGTTGAGATCGCTCCGCTTGCCGAGGGCGTGCGTAGCCGCGGAGAGGAGCTTGAAGAATCGCAGACGGAGATCCACCGACTCGACGAGCCCGGGCTGCGACGACCCGAATGTTTCTCTGTTGTGTCCAGCTCGTGGCTTCTGTGGGGTGGGCGGCTCTGAAGATATGGAGTCGTCATCAAAATAGTCGCCAAACCTGTCATTCTCTACGTCCAGAACGTAGTCTCGCTTTCTCTTCTTCGAGGTCTTTTTGGGGCCTCGCGGCTCCTTCTCAAACACCTCTGGGAACGACGATGACGATAGCGAGCTGCCATCCGCAAACAGGGACTTGATGATTCTCTTGGGCGCCATTTGCCCATATGTGCCTTGCCACATGTACATGGCAATCATGGACTCTTTCCTCGCTGAAAAGGGCTTGTCCTCGCCCTCTCTACCTTTCGATTCGTATGCCGATGCCGATGCCGATGCCGATGCCGCCTCGTCCTGTCGCTCCCTCTCCGCCCAGTCCATCTCCAGCACATCCAACATGAACTCGAGCCAGACCTTCCAGTACCGCCAACGGTGGGGGTACAGGCTGCTTGTGTTGAATGCCCATCCAACCGTGGACCACAGATCCTGGCCTCGGGCCCACACGCTACTCTGGTTTGCCATCTTTCCCTTCACGCGGTCATGATCATGGCCCGAGTCACCGTCCGACATGTCGCTATCGCTGCCGGGACTGGTGTATCCCGACCGACGACTCCATCGAGGCAGATGATGGAACTGGAAGGCGGTGCGGAACCCCGCGTTGACTGGTCCAACTACCGCCAACAAATTCCGTAGATAATCGAGCGCCAGGGCCGACACCTCTCGTAGCTCCGACGTCTCGGCGCGCGTGGTGTGAACAGGATGCACAATGAGCGTGTTGAGGAGGGCTAGATGGCTTGGCGGCGGTATCAGGGCCGGTTTGGTGGGCGGTGTCCGACGCGACATGCCTGATCCGAGCGTGCTGTTTAATAGATGAATGGCACATGTATCTGAGTGCAATTGTTCGGTTTAGCTTTGCCTCCACGCGGGGCATCTGCCTGGACTGGGAGCTTGCACCTACAAAGCTGTTCTTCCAGGAAAATCTGGCAATGATCCTTGAGTTCGCGGCGGAGTTGTCGCGCATCGCGGTAGGGACAAGGCACGCCGTGCACCGGACTGCTTGCCGTCGTGGAGCCTTCGATGTTGGAATCGTTGTCGTTGGCCGTGTGGCAAGATGCTGGAGACGAGCTCACGCTCTTTCGATTCCCAGCCGCGGTCGCCATGGGGTTCGTCGCCGCGTTGGGGTCGGTCGATCCAATGTCCAATTCTCAGGTCGGGGACTCGTGACGGGATATAAATTTTCGTGTGGCATGATGATGTACAAAAGTCCAACAACACCAGGTCTGACGCGACTTTGAACTACCGGTGAAAGTGGGGACCGGTCAGCCAGGTAGGGCCAGGTTGTAGGGGCCAGGTTGTAGGGGCCAGGTAGGGGCCAGGTAGGGGTACATAAGGCCAGTGCGCGACGCGTCGATTTGTCATTGACTACGGAGTACATGTGCATGGCAAATGCATGCCCTTGTGTCATGCAGCCAAGATTACTTCTTCGGCTGTGCCTGCCTCTTGTAATATCATCGTGCGTTGTCTCCTTGCCCTACACATTGGCCCCCCACGAAATCCATCACAATTCTGTCCAAGCACGCCACGGGTATATCATTGCATATATGCAGGATGGTCCATATCTCAGATGGCAGATAAATGTCGCAAATGTGAGTGTGAAAAATAGATAATGTCGCCTAATCCAGGGTGCCCTCTCGCCGTTACTTTACTTCACTTGCCGCCGGCGCCGTCTCAGCAGTATCACCAGCGCCCTTTTCCTTCTCCTCGTCAATACTCACCATGACACCTTCGTCTGCATTTTCTGGCTGATGTTTTGCCATCATCTGGTTGAGAATAGCCGAAGCTTCCGCGGAATACTTGCACTTCATGCGGATCCGTTCGCCGTACTTGTAGAACAAGAATGGGAATGGTAGGCACGCCAGCGACAAGAATGCGGGTATTGAACTGGCCCAGTGAATTCCGAGGTCCCGGTACATGTTTCTCGTGAATAAGGGGAATGCTGCGCCGAACAAAGATCGAAGCACGGAGGTGGCGGCGAGCACAGACGCTGCATAGACGACGTCTTGAGGTTCAAGTCAGCATGTACCATCATTCCCTTTCTGGAAAACAAAAACTCCCTTTCCAGTGCAGGCTGCCCACTTACAAGAGTCAATCAGATAGTTTGTCAGGGATAAGAACACCAGGACAAGCCCCGATGCGAAAAATCCAGACCCAGCAATCGTCACCGCCCAGTGCACGTTGGTGCCATTCGTCCACGCGAACCAGAAGAGACCAACAGGAAGAAGCAGTGCACCCAGCAACGCTGGGGGAAGTCTGCTTTCCGGTGGCGCTACACCGCCATGCTTGGCTGCCAAGCGAGTGTAACGGCTATTGTCGACAACGGTTCCGATGGTCGAAACCGTCATGCCAACCGCGATACCCACAAAAGAGAGTCCCCCGACACCAGGCTTCCAGCCCCAGCCCCGGGGATACGGGGTCTGGAAGACAATGGGGAATGCGGCGAAGCACATGTACAGGGTGCCGTAAACGATGGCCATGTAAATGGTGGTGAGAAAGACGATGGGCTCTCTGAACAACAGGACCCAAGGTCTTGACAGATTCAGCTTGAGTCGGCCCACAATCGTCGTCCGAGGTTTTGCGGCATCCAGCTTGGAGATGTAGTCTTTACCAGTTCTTTTCGATAGCGCCTCGGCCCGCCGACGCAGCAGAACGGGTGCGTAAGTTTCGGGGGCCGCGAGGGATTGGATGATCCATAGCGTGCCTGTGAAAATGGCCGTCAATCCCACTACCCACCTCCAACCCGCAGCCTCGCCGAGAAAGCCACCGACGACCGGTCCTTTCGAAACGCATTAATTACTATTGGGGGAGAGAGAATAAGAGGCTTCTGGACCGGAACGACGTACCTAGTGGTGGGCCCAGAAAAGGTGCCAACGCAAAAATGCTGGTCGCGATGCCTCGTTCCTTCGCCTCAAAGAGGTCGGCAATCATACCACCCGAATTCGTCAAAGACGATGAGCCCCAAGCGCCGGCCATGAAACGCAGCACAATAAGGGCGGCCATGTTGGGAGAAGCAGCACCAGCAGCATTGAACGCCGTCAGGGCCATGTAGGTGAGGAAGAAGAGCTTCTGGCGGCCATATAGCTCCGAGAAGGGGGCCCAGAACAGGGGGCCAATGGCGAGACCAAGTACAAACATGGAGATACCGAGAATAGCAACCTCATTCGAGGCATGGAATTCTTGATTGATTTCAAAAACGCTCGCTGAGTAAGCTGAGCTGGTAAAAGAAACGGCGAGGGTGGACACAGCCGAGATGAGAGAGATTGTCCATTTGAATGGTCGCGCAAAAGTCAAGGGATTTCGAGCATCATTGGGTAGGAATTCCACGAGATACGGCGACTCGAGAGTACCTCGGCCGGCATATTTGTGGTTGAGGACAAGGTCATCTACTCCGGCTTGATCGAGCAGTATACTCCAATGTGAGTGCTTGGGCGACTTGATTGATTTTCTCTGAGCCTCAACATCCCGATCCCGAGCAGTTGCCGACGAAGATGAAGAAGATGCCGCCATGGCTCAGAGCAAGAGTCGTCTTGCTCATTCGCCAAGTAGAAAACGAATGGCGCAAGCAGTCCCTCGGCCAGCAAACGAATGATGGAATGCGCGCGACGATGCAGGAATAATGGGTTCAGACAAGTCCAAGGCGGGTGAAAGTGAGACGGGACGGGACGAGGCATGTTAGCGTGGAGAATTAAGGGGCACTGACGATAAATAACTTAGTAAGGCTACTAGCCTTGCAATCCCCGGGTGATGTTGGCGGCGCCAAGAAGGCTTGGGCGTGCAACGATGGACGCGATTGGGTGGAGAAGGGGTGATGGCGCCCACAAGTGGCTTTACACATGTACGGATTAAGCTAGAACGAACGGATCATGCTTGCAATTAGCCGGTGGGCCAACCTGGGCCTGGGCGGTCATCCGGCCGAGAGCGTCTCCGCTTTCAACACACACGACATAATCCGTATGTACATACGGATTGTCAACCACATTATTGCTTATGCCTACCTGCCTGCCTTGCTCTCGGCTGGACGGCGGCTTGAGCGAACAGTCTTAAGTCGTTTTCTATTTCTATTTCTAGAAATCTCCCATGTCCAAGCCTGGCCGTTTCTGCCAACGGATGGAATGGATGCCTCACGTCTCGTGGCTGTGTCTCAGATCCGACACTACCGTTTTATTGTCTGAAGGCTCAACTAATGTCGTAGTGTTACACGTGGTGTCTTGTTTGTTGTTTGCAACCTTTGAGAGCTGCTCTCATGGCCAGCTCCTCCACATTGCTGGAATCCCATGCGTCATCACATGCTGGCTGATCCAACATGTTTCTTTTTTTTTTTCTTCAAAAAGTTTGCTCCGGAAAGGTAACCATGATGAGTTTTCTTCGGCCCGGGGACTCGTCCAAACTCCCACCTTGAAAGACAAACCCCGAGTAAAGCTGGGTTTCAGTCAGTCTTCAAAGCCATCCCACTCACTCTCTTCACCTTCGCCTTGGCTGTCATGACCATGACCATCACCGCCTGTGCTCTCTCCCCCATCATCACTGCCATCATCTGCCGCCTCGTCTCTCCCAACAAGAGCGATAGGAGCCCCCGTAGCTTTCAAGACGAGCATTCCCACCATGTCCCGCACGATGGCGCCGCCGCCGTCGCGGAGATAGGGACCATCCCCCGCGCCCGCCTCGCTCTCAAGGTCCCGCACAAAGGCGGCGACGAAAAAGCCCATGACGCCGTGCCCGTCATCTTTGTACGTCCGTATGCATCCCTCCGCCACGGCCTCATCTCCCTTGCATGCTTCGACGAGACCCCGCACAGGCCAGCGTCTCATCCCGCTCACCTGGTCCTCCCTCGGCAGTATCCGCCATCCCATCTCCCGAGCAATGTCCGACTCGAGCGCAGCCATGACCACGTTCTCGTTCTCCTGGGAGTGAACCGAGCACGTCGAATACGTCACCTTTTTCGCGGACGGGAACCGGAACGCGTGTAGTAGAAGCGCGAGCTGAAACGAGGACAGTGCCTCCAGCCGCTCACGCAGGTCCTTTTCCGAGTGGGCGACGGTCTCGTTGCCGTCGTCGTCGCGAACCACGGCACCGCTCGACCCGTCGACCTCTTGGGGCTTTCTCCTCCGCTTCCTGGACGGCGCTTCTTCTGCTCGCGAGGCTCCTCCTCCGCGGCCCTGCTGCGGCTCCTCGGGCAGGTGAAGCTCGGGCATCGAGTCTCTCCCGACGATGCCGCTCCCCGAGCAACTCGGGTCGAGAAGCAGCGCGCCGACGTTCAGGAACCTGTCGGCCCGAGGATCAACCTGCAGGAAGTCTTGTCCCAGCCCGATCCGCGTCATGCCCTTGGCCCCCGCGATCCGGACCATCTTCTCCAGCGTCCGCGCTCTGCGGGTGTCCTTTTCGAAAGCAAAAACCGTCTGCTGCCCGGCCCCGACCCCGACCGCGGACTCAAACTCGGGCGCGTGGCCGCGGATAATGGCAGCAAGATGCGTCGTCTTGTTCCCAGGAGCGGCACACGCGTCAACAACGTCGCCGTCCTCGGGCCGCGGATCCAGCAGGTACGCCGGAAAACAAGACGCCTTGTCCTGCAGGATGATCTTGCCCGACGCGTACGCCTCCGTCTTGCTCAGGTCGCACCCCGCCGTGACGGCCACCAGGTTCGGCACGTGAGGGTCGAGAAAGATGCGCCTCCTGCCCTCCTCCTCCTCCTCCTCCTCCTCCTCCTCCTCCTCCTTCTCCTTGGCGACGACATCCCGTATGGTCTCTGCCCTCTCGTAGGCGCCAAACGTCGTCTCGAGCTGCTCCTCGACCG